>JANVCQ010033475.1:0-11722 GCA_025531925.1 Erythroxylum plowmanianum
ACAATTCGTATTCCATGTTCACACACAAGTCCTTATTTCATCAACATCACAAGATAAATATTTACAAATTTCAATAGAATCTTGTCATTCACCAAGTTCCTCTCTTGCTTTTCCATAATATCTTACATATATAACCTTCCATTTTCATAATCATCTATATACCAATTCATAATTCAAAGCCATACATAAACAATTTCCATTAAAAATTTGGGGTCCAACACTTTTGTACTTAATTTTAAAGTACATGATGAAGTCAAAAGAAGATACTTGCTCTTTACCATATGGAATGCTGTTGACAAGGATTTTTAGTGAATCAGGAATCTTTCTCGACATAGGTAACAGGGTAAAGATGGATGTGAAGAGCATCATTAATGCCACAACTATTCACAGAATGGGGATAAAGTTTGATGATGAGGTGGATAAAGGTTCTACACCGAAAGCAAGGTCTAAAGGGGAGCTAATAGTAAGACGAGGCAAAAGTGAACGTGGTATTTCTGTAAGAAAAACAAAACCTCGATCAACAGAAGAACATCCGTAGAAGAAAAGATTGAGAAATTGTCTGATGCACCAATACAATCTAAGACGATTCTACAAAAAGAGGAAAGCAGGGTTCAACAATCATCACAATAAATGTCATTGAAGAGAAAGGCAGAGACACTTCAATTAAAAAAATCTAAAGAGTCAAGAAGGTCACCAAGATTATTGACCTTACGACAACAAGAACAGAAGAAGAGGAAATCTCTGATTCTTGATGGAGATTTTGAAAAGCAAAAGAAAAGATAGCAGCCTATCAGATCAATTGTCTCTATTTTGCAAAGCCAATCAGCAAAATCATCTGAAGAGATAGAAATTAAAAGGAAGTTGGTATTTGAGAGGAAGAAGCCTCAACAACAACTTTCATTGAAATCGGAAGAAGAACAAAGGAAGGTGAAGCCCAGTCAAAAAAAGGTTTCTTCATCTAATATTCAATAGAAGGTGAAAATAGTTGAACACCAATTGGAACCTTAAAATCCTTCTCAACCAATCAACAAAAAGGATTTCAGAATGAAGATTATAGAAGAACTAGTACCTGTTTGAAGTAGAAGCTCAATTATTATGAAAGAACCTTCGAAAAAGTCAATCAAGGTACTAGTCAAACCAATACCGATTAATGGTCAAACAATATATCTTCTAAGTTATGAAGAACACAGGTTATATGGTATTCTTCGAGATGAGAAGACATAACCATATCCATTGAAGATTTCAAAAGATTGGTATAAAATTTATCTGATTACGAGTAGAACATTGGTAAAAATTGTTCCAGATTTTCAACCAAGATGTTCAACCCTTGTGAGAAATGAAGAAAAAGGGAAAAAGAAGATATTTCCTGAGGGAAATAAAGATGATCTTACAGAAGAGCAGACTCATGTAGCTATGAAGAACATAGATGATGCATGTAATGCAGCTCAACCTGGAGGAATCTATGTTTCACACCACATTTCAAAAGCATCAGGAAGTAAATTTGGAGTTTTAACCATAGATAAAAACTTCAAGGTAGTTGGCAATGTAAGAGAAGGACAGTACAGAAGTATCATAATTGAAGGTATCAATTTAAACTTAAAAACCTTTGTGCATTTGGTCATGTATTTCAGACCTTTAGGTTTCATACCTTCAGTCAAGGATGTGTTACACCTTCTTGGGCAGCCAATTTTGAAACTACCTAGACCTGATGATCTTGATCTCCCATAAGGAAAACAACCCTTCAGTCTACCCTCTGTCAAAATTATAGAGTTAAACGTTTTACCTTCATAACCATCTGCTGTTGAAAACCTTCATCCACTTAGTGAAATACAACAAGATTATACTGATAATCCAAAATTCTTGAAGCATTTCATAAATTGAATGGAAGCAAGTCACAGTCAGAAGGAAGTTCAGTGAGCATTAGCAAAAGAAATTGAGGAAGTTCATACTAAGGTTAATGAACTAGCTGACTCAATGGGTGATCTTTATGAGGAAGTAACACTACTACGGGTTACTATTGAACAAGAACTCAAGACGATCCGTATTGACATGCAGCGTATGTTTTATAAAGTTTTGAATTGTCTACGATGAGCAATTTTTTTGATTAATAACAAATAAGGGAGAAGGAGAAAAAGAGGAAAACGATAAGAGAAGATAGAAAGCATTATATATATCTTGTATGCAATTCTTTTCTTATGTTTTTTACTTTATTATTTGTCGAAATACTATTTGTCTATTTGTCTATAAATATCATTTTATCTTCTAAAATTATGATTATTTGTTACCATCAAAAAGGGGGAGATTGTTAAGTCAAGAGGACTTCACTTCTATTAATTTTGATGACAATCAAATAATAATAATCTTAGAAATGTATGAAATATTTTGATAAGTTTGTTAAGTATGCAGAAAAATGTAAGTAACACTTAGTCAACTCAGAAGGTGCACGGTCAACACCAAATGAAGAGCGACAGCAGATGAAGCATGACAGCAGACGAAGCGCAACGTTAGACGAATCGCGACAACAGGCGAAGCGATATAATAGACAAAGTGAAATAACAAATGAAACGTAGTAAGAGAAGAAGCATTATTCTAGTCGATACAAAAGGATGATATTATAGAAGTTAGATAGTTAGTTAGTTGGAGTTAGTTACAGGACTCAACTAATAACTATTTCTAGAAGATTCAAGAAGCAGTTTTCAAGAAGATAGTTGGAGATTTAGGCTATAAATACTAGTTCTAGTCGAAGACTAAGATAACAAAAGCTTTTACATTAGCAAATATTATGTATTCAAAGTGTGAAAGAAGTGAGCAAATACATCTATAACCTAAAGCTTAAAAATACTTTTCTTAGAGAGAGAAAGGAAGGCTAGAGCCTCGAGAGGCTAATTCAGATGATAAAGAATACTTTGTGAGAGAGACCTGAAGAGGATCTGCAAGTGTAGAAAGAATACTTGTAAAGTTGAAGAGTATAGTGAAATCTTAGACCAACTTTGAGGACTAGATGTAGCCTAAGGTTTGGAATGAACCAGTGTAAAATCGCAGTGTCTATTCCCTAACCCTTACTTTTAATTTTTCTTATTATTAAACGAATAGATAATATTATTTGCGATTGCATTGCTTATCAACTTTAGCAAAGTATTTTAGTAATCATTTGAATTTTTCGTAAAGAAATTCAAGAAGTTTCAAAAGATTAATATTTTCGAAAAGATTACACAATTCAACCCCCCTTCTTGTGTAGTTTACATATCATATCGAAATTCTCTATATTAACAAGTGATTTACTTCAATTGGGGACAATATGTGCATATGGATTACCCTATTTTTTGTGAACTAACACTTGAGTTTTTTAGTTCCTTGAGGTTTAAATCTAGTAAACCTAGTAAATTTTGGTTTAGACTATGAGGCCAAGCTCATAGCTTGAATAAGAAGTTGTTACACCAAATCATTAGTTTTTTTAAGCCACAGGTAAAAGACTCCCATCAATACTTCTCATCTACCATTTATTGGAAGTATTTAACTGACTTGCCTAATTTTAATGCTCACAATGCTTCAAATGCTCAAATTTTTAGTCATGAACAGTTGCTTTTGTTGGAGTTATGTAAATATAGAGCCTTAGAAAGCAAGTGTATTTACATGTAACTTAATTTTCTTCTAGTTATAGTTTTGTAATGAAAACATTTATTATTAATGAAACAAAAGAGTTTGGTTTTATATGTATGAGCGTTATATATCTAGTCAAAAGCTACCAAAATTCTTCTGTAAGTAATATACATATACATAGAGATGTATAGGAAACATGTATATTATTAGAATCCAAATTAATTGATTCACAGTTGAATAATCAAGTTGGTTACTTGATTATAGTTTAGACTGTAGTGTTGTGATTTATCTCCATGTAAGTAAAGGAGTTTACTTCAAGGGAATGATGAGTTTGATATCATGATAGTAGTTGACTATCGATAATGACACTATTAAATGAATCTGAAATCAAGTATGTTTTAAAGAATAAAGTAGGCCATTACGTTAATCTTAAAACATACAACTTAAGCATTCGCTTATTATGGACGACAATCTTGATGAGTGGTGAACTTATATGTGTTTCATTATAATTATTGATACAATTAGAATAGATTTTTATAGAGTATTAATCCAGTGTCTACATGTTGGAATTACTAATTGAAACATGTATCAGGGAACTAGTGCTAGTAGTTTGATGGACTAGTTACCCCTCAAGTCATAACACCAAGATGAGAACTTGTGTGTGAATCACCATATAAAATAAAACAGGAGATCTAGAAGGAAAAACCAACATAAGGGCAAAACGGTAATTTTACCCTTTGTTATACGGATGGCTATAATAAGATTCATGATAGGGTTTGCAATTGGACACATTACTTGAAATATGTGCTCTCATAATATTTAGTAATTCAAGAGTTCAACTAATTGTTTTTAGTGGAATGATATTTAGTTAATAAGCTAGAATTTATTATAACGAGATTAAATTAATTATAGGCTTATTGGAGCTTGAATTATCTAAGTCCAATAAGATTCCTCACTTAGCTTTAAGGAAGGTTATCAAACAAAGTAAGAAATATAAATCGAGGTTTTAGGAGCCCATAATTGAATGTTGGGTTTGCACTAATTAATGGTTAATTAGAAGCCCAAATGTATATTTTGAAATGGGCTAGACTTTGGTTTAATTTGATTAATTGGATTAATTAAATTAAAACAAAAATTTTAAGAAAGTAAAGTGCAATTACGTTTTTCATTAGGGCTGAATGTGTAGCTGCACATTTGACATTGAATTGCTAAATAAAGATGGTATTTATCATGGTTTATCGTCAAATGGAGTTATGAACTTACCATTGAATGGTTTAATGGTTATCTTTTAATGATAGCATGTAACCTATTAGCATTCATTGGATTAAAGAAGGAAGATATACATTGGATGGACCATCTTGCTTCTTTGATCATCAAAAACGAAATTGATAGGTCTCATTTAGGTTAATAGACTTTTCATATAGTCATCTTAAGGACAAATGAGAAGAGTCTCATTTAATGGCTTCTTTATGATTGATTAAATGAAGAAATGACGCATTGGTTAGAAAACTCTTCTTTCCTTTGTGGTTAATTGAAAGTGTGAGGGAATAAGAAAGTGTGAGGGAATAAGAAGGGTTTCTTACATTTTTATCACTCTCTCTCCTATCTTGCATGAAAAAAATGAAAATTTCATGAGAGTGTCTCATTCTTGGTCTTCTTTCTTTTAAGAAAATTCTCCTTCAAAGTTTTCTTCTCTTTTCCCACCAAGGGATCTTGATAACCAAGTTGTCCAAGAAGAACAAGTGGTAGATCGGATTGGTCGAGGATACAATATCGAGAAGAGGAAACCATAACAAGAAAAAGAGGATACATTACTTAGGAGAGGATATATTGCCTAGAATGGGATAGCGCAGCGAGGAGTCAAAGTTGTAGCGAAAGAGTCGGTAATATAATCTCTATCTTGTTTTTTTTATTATCCTTATATCATATCATGTATATATTGGCATGAGGATTTGGAAATATTGCTTCCCCTGCAATTTAGATCTCTAAAATGTTTTGAAATATATCATTTCTCCAAATATGACATGTTTTTGTTTTCTGATCCAACAACTTTTTCACAAATTCATATGTTATGTTGTGTTTTCCAAAACTTAAAGCAAAAAATGCTCCACTAGGGAGTTGTTTTAATTATGGTGCTTAGATAAAATTTAAAGCAAAGATTATTCTTCTCAATCTTTGCTCCAATTTGTGGTAAGGAAGGGAACATCCATAGGAATGGGGTATTTGGCCATTACTTTGGCTCAGCATTTTAAGATTGATTTTGCTAGACTAACCCATGTTTCTTATGAGTATTTTGATGCACCAAACTTAAGATGTGTGGAGATACTACTGCACCACAATATGGAGCTCCAAAATCCTTGGATATACATTGCAGCCAAGTACATATTTTCAATTGGAGTTTTAAGTTCTAGACTTTCTCCAGACTTATATGAATTAAGTAAGGAATTAGAGGAGCTAACAAGTTAGGAGAAAGTATACACACTCTTGGCCGACAGCAACAAAAAGACACAACAGCAACTCAACCAAATGAATGAGCAAATGCAGCTGATAGCCTACCAACAACGAAATCTGAAAAAGAAAATCCACAAGTTTTGGGAGATGCAAGGAATCCACATGCCATCTCTAACCCCTTTGCCTTTACCCTCTCCATAAGCTTTCTAAACTCCCTCTTTTGTTGTTTTCTTTTGTTTTTTGTATTTGTTTTTTTGTTTCTAGCTCTTTTGTGATTGTTGCATTGGTACTTGTTTTGTGTTGTGGTTTTTGGCCTTAGTAATTGTGTTCTTTGTTTGTAGTTATCTTATGAAGAATTGAGGACAATGTGTCCTTTAAGTGTGGGGAGGTAGCTTAGTAGCTAATTATTTGATGTTTATGTTTACATTGCATTTTGGCATGTGTTGTAGGTTGCATATTAGGTTTCTAGTTCTAGGTTTATCATTTTCCCTACATTTGAATGTTTAAAAAAGAAGTTGTTGCCTTGAGATTCTATCATAGTAGTCAGAATAGGATTGAGTCACATGCTTGAAGATTGAATTAGGTCACTTGGATAGAAGGTGAACCATGCAGATTGGATTAAGTAGTTAGTTACATAAGCTTACTTAGAAATTGATATTTGAGTGATTAGGTGATGTCTAGAAACATGATAGATTTTCATTTGAGCCTAAGTAAGGAGTTAAGCTTATATAACTCTATTCCATAGTCATATCATTTCCTTGATTGTGTGATACTCCTATAGGTAGTACCTTTAAAACTTGCCCTGAACCAATTTGAATCTACTAGATGCATGCTGAATAGAAGTGATTAAAGCCCTCGTTCTTTTAGCCCTTGACTTAAATGAACAACCTATGTCATTATCCCTTGCAAACCCCTTTGAGCCTTTGTGCTTTTTTTTTGTAGAAAACACCTCATTTTAAACTTTAAACCCCATTGTCCTACCCTATCACAAGTTTAATAGAGTGCTAAGTTTGCGTTAGTTTGGGATTCTTGACTACAATTTTATTTTTCTGATATGTTTTAAGTGATTTTCTTTCTACTTTTACTTTTAGAACACATTACATCTAGTTGCTAATGTTAGTTTATGTTTCTTTATTATTGCTCAAAAAAAAAAAGAAAAGAAGAAAATTAAAAAGAAAAAAAAGGAAAAAGGAAAAGAATAACATACAGTAGTAACAATAAGCGAAGTGGTTAGTTATATCCATTTGCATATCACATAAATCATTTTGTGTTCCTTTTCATACTTAGTATTTTGTGAGCGCATGTGATAAGCTCTCAAACCCTTTTGACATACCTTAAACCTTAGCCGCATTATAACCCTTAGTAAAGTCCTTTTCATCTATTTGGGCATGTAATCACTGTGGAGAAGAATTGGTATATTTGCAAGCCTATGGTAGTGTTCTTTCCTATAGGGAGTCTTGAGCAAAACACTAACCTTAAACACTTGACTGAAATGAGTGAATTATATAAGGAAGAGCCATTTTAAGTCTATGATTGCCTTTGATTGATAGTGTCATAACCTAAGTTTACCGATGAAAAATAGTCATAATATGTGTATAATTGGAATTCGAGTGGCCAAAGTTTGAAAGATTGCATTCTCCTTGTGATGGTGAATTGATAGAATGGATTGGTTGTGTTTGATTTGGCTTGAGGACAAGCAAAGGTTTAAGTGTGGGAAAGTTGATAAGTGTGTTTTTAGATTATGTTTTTAATGTGTTTTAAGTGTTTCTTTGTGTGTTTTAGCTCTAGTTTATCTGATATTTAGCATCTTTTGAATCTTTTCTTGATCTTTAAAGAGTTTATCTATTGCTTTACATTATCTAGCATTTGAGGGTAGTATTAGAGCCTATTTATAGGATGGATTAATGCACCTTATTGATGAATTGTGCAGGTATCATATTTGCAGCTGTAGATGTGGTACAAGTGATTTAATGGCACCACTGGGTAGATTTAGAGAATTTAGATGACAATGAAATCTGGTGGAGAGGAAGGAAAATGTGTGAGAAACTTGCAATTCAGTTTTCAAGTCAATTGGAGGTCCAGAGAAGAAGTTATGGCCAAAAGAGTGAAGAGTGCAGAAAGTTGTCAAGTACATGATCGTGCAACTACTAGATAACCACCTTTCTGTCACCCTCGTGCTTATGCATGATTGTGCAACTACCAAATGACCACCTCTCTATCACGATCGTGCAAATACTAGATGACCAACCCTATGTCACCCTTATGCTTGAGCCTAAGGGTGACATATGAAACTCGCCAAGATCAGGTTAAACACAGGATTTTAAGTTGTTTGATCCTCCCTTTGACATATAAAAAGGCTCTAAACCCTAGGAGTCTCCACCCATTAAAAGACATACCAAAAATAGAATAGTGAGAATTTTGGAGGCTAGCCAAAGAAGGGAAAACACAGAATCTACCTTGGAAAAGTGACAACAACAGCAAGATTCAAAATTTTTTTAGCTTTTTGGAGTTGAGAAAAGGAACTTACCTAGTTTTTATTCTTTTCTGTTTATGAATTTTAGTGTGAAAAACATGGATTTTTTTAGCTTGTTTATGATCATGAGTAGCTAAACACCTTGTAGGAGTTGTTCTTGAACTATTTGTGGAACTTTTGTTGTTTTGGATGCAATGAAAGATGTTTTGTGATATTTATGGTGCTTTTACAATACAATAGACCGAGAGGGTGAATGTGGGTATTTGAGTTAGGTATTGTAATTATAGTTAGCTCCCAATGGACCTAATAAATATTCAGGTTTTTCCAAATACTTGAAGAGAGATCTTAGTTGTTTGCTTAAAATCACCTATATGAGTGCTTAAAATCTTGTTGAAGGATTAAAATAGGTTAGTAAGTCTAGAGATAGCATAGCTAATTCTAATCCATTCAATTAGGTCAGCTAATTATGGCTTGAGAGAGGGTAATTAAACATTAGAAAATCTTGCGTCAAGCATAATTAGATCAAGAACATAAGAGGAAAGGAAAATAGGGATAGAGTAACTTTTAATTTTAAAACTTGGCTATCAAGTTACTACACTTTGACTTAATTAGTTGTTCATTGCTAGTTAAATCAAATTTCATTTAATTTCCAGTTTTTAATCTTTTGAAATCATTTTATTAAACAAAGCTTGACCTAAATTGAATGGTGTCTAACATCAATCTCTGTGGGATGATATCTGTTTTTAACTACAAATAACGACCTATATGCTTACGGATTTTCATGTAAAACTAATAGTTTGGTTTGCAAACGAATAGTAAACACTTCCTTCATCATACACTTATTGGTTTCCATTTTGTCAAAAACTATTTGGCACACGAATTTGTGTATCAATAAGTGTTCGTGACTCCTAATAATGTTATTGTCTGCATTCTTAGCGTCAAAAAGACTCTACCACAGTTAGTTCTGTCTAATAGGTACTGACACGAAAATTATCGTGCTGATCCACTAGACTCGGGAAAAACCAAAAATTTTATACATGTTGTCATAATCAAGCCCATTGTGTTGTCCCCACAACCTAAACTACAGTTCCCTAAGTTTGTTGGATTCATATTAAAGAGAAGTAAAAAATTCTAAGGTCAGTTCTTCGTAAATTGGGAATTGAATTTGAATGAACTGACCCGATTGAGTTTTTTCCATCTAAGGTCTCAACCTTGTCTCACAATTCTAATCTATTTAATGTTTCAAAGTGAAAATATTTTGGAACTATAATTAGTTTACTACGAAGGGAATGTAAACGAGTACCTTCCTCATCCGAGAAGATCGAGAAAGGTGTTGTGTAATTAGTTTCTATGTTCCTCTTCCCTTGTCTCGAGGCTTATGTTCACCCCGTTGATTGATCACCCTTTATTATTTACTTGATGCGTGACATATTGGCTTGGGAGTTGGTGGAAGTCGAAAGAAATTTGGAGGTTTGAAATTTTGTAGAGAGAAGTGAGAGGGAATGGAGAGATAAAGTGAAAATGGAAGTGAATGAAAAAGTGAAGTTAGAAATATATTTATAGGTGATTAGATGTTAAAATGGTAAAATTTTAAGTGAAATGCACATGTCTGTCATTTTTACCCTATCATAGGCCACGATCGTGGGCTGCTAGGCCACAATCGTGTCTTGTAAATTTTCACTAATTTTAATTTTTCTTCTTCTTTTGTCATTGTCCACTTTCCAAAATCCCTTCTTAACTCCTTGTAGCTCTTTAACTCCCTTTGCTTACTTCATTGATCATAGAATTCACGTTGACGTCCTATGCCTTTCGATTTTATTTGAAAAGAAATAACCTAACTACGGAATTCAAACTTCATGAAGACAATTTAAGGAAATTAAAATTCCATGGGATGCCTCACATATAGCATTTCTTTTAATGTCAGTAGCTTGACACTTTTCTTTTGCATATGGTGGTTCAAATGAGCGATGCAATGGCAGTGTAGTCATTAGTCTAACAATTTGCACATAAGCTACCATGCCCTTGATTCCACCTTCCTTATGGCTCGTCTTCTTCTACACGATCGCTTCTTTCTGAAGGCACTCCCAGGATCCACAACATCTTCCCATTTCCCTCGAGGTTTGGGTTTCTTGACATTAGTTGGAGATAAAGGAGGATTGTTGTCTTTCTTTGACATTTTAAAGATTACTTGTTACTTTCCTACCCTCAGAGTTATAGTACAACCTCTATAAATTAATATTGTTAGGATCATGATATTTATTATTTTATAGAGATATTAATTAACCGATAAATTAATATTTACTAATTTAAAGAGAATTTTGAAATTGATTGAAGTTAAATTTTGATTGCATCAAAAAACATTGTATCTTAGAAAAATTCATGTTTCATATTAATTGAATAAATCTAAAACATAGATTAATTGTACATAATATTAATGAAAACTAATAAATAATGATCATTGTTTCTTAATAATTAAATTTTATTCATTGTATTTTTACTAAAAACATTCAATGTACATATGTATGTATGATGGAGATAGAAAATACTTTACAAACAAGATAGAAAATTTTTTGAAACCACACCCAACAATGGCTCCTCCTCTAAAATATGTCACGAAATCAACAATGATGGATCAAATACGCAAAGAATTATATGAATACAAACGAGATCATTCGACATGCACTCAAAAAGATTTGCAGTTATGGCTTGAAGAAAAGTTTCATTTAAAAGTTAGTCAAGGTACAATCTCCAACACCCTCAAATGATCTGTTGAGTATCTTTCGACCAACCTAGAAAAAGGAAGGGATATCAAACGGCACAAACCAGCAAAATTTCCAGACATGGAGAAGGTTGTTTATGAGTGGTTTCTCCAGTACCAAGATCGTGTGAATATGACCGGAGAGCTAATTTTGGAAAAGGTAAGAGATACAATGAAACTTCTATACCCTCAACAAGATTCTGAGCACAAATTTTCTCAAGGTTGGTTTGAGAAATTCAAGCTATGACACGGTATCAAGTCATTTTGTCGTTTCAGAAAGAGTGGTTCGGTTGATATACAAGACATGGAGAAGCAATTGGAGTCTAGAAGGGAAAAAATAGATAAGTTCCTTATGAAAGATTTTTTTTAATATGGATGAAACTGGTTTGTTTTACAGGTTACAAGCTGATCATTCTCTTGCTATGAAGCAACTTGAAGGA
>JANVCQ010033492.1:0-11720 GCA_025531925.1 Erythroxylum plowmanianum
TCATCAATTTCCTTAAAGCACAATAACACCTATAACACAATACATATACAAAAACACTCATTTAATTTCATTTTATAATTTCTAATTTTCAAGAAAAGTTTAGGGTCTAACATAGTACAACTATATAATATACCAATGGACAATTTTGCAAATTTTAAAAATTTTAGGGACTATTTATTAAACCCTATTTTCGGAGTCCAACTATCCAAAAGTCATGAAGCGTGAAGTTCGGGCGTGCTGGAAAAACTTAGAACTTGTGAGCTATAAACCTTCAGATAAATTATGCAGCGGTGAGCGATTGAACTTCGCTGCGGCAAACCTGAAAGTTTATCTTCGCTGCGGCGATTATTTGATCTCATCACAGCGAAGTCGCCACACCAACGAAGAGTTCATCGCGGCGAAATTGACAGAAAAAACCCAACAACCCCAACTTCCTATCATCTAAAAGCAAACATAAAATATTTCAACCACCCTCATCAATTCCATCCAAAGGCAAAAATGAACTTGAATTTAAACATTAGCGAATTCCCATATTCTTAATCTAGTTTGTAAATCCAATGCAAGGCAAAAATGTTTGAAATCTAAGGACAAACATTGACCATATTTCATTAATATCCAAAAGAAGAGTTTTACAAGTCTTTAATAGGCATTTCAATCCACATTACAACATAATCCAAAAATACATAGTTTGCAAAAGTAGAATTTCTCAAAATGTGACTAAAGCCTTATTTTATAAAAACTTACTTCAAATGCAAAATAAACATAATTTGAGCGATGCCTTGACTCTTCATTACTCGATCTCTTGCTCCTCACCTGAAGATGAGACGCATGGGAGAGGGAGAGCTTAAAGCTTATGGGTAATAATTTTATAACTGATAACAAGCAAAACCATTGAAATACTTGTTTCTATTGTAACAAAAATTCACATTGAATCATAAATCACATATTTCTCAAATTCTTAATCAAATTCACAATAATGCAAATCAGGTATCCATCAATCTTGTCAATATATCATGAGCACATAAGCACATTAAAATGGTTTAGAAGATCCATAAATAGAACAAACTAACACATTTCCATATAATGGTCCTATGTAGATGTGAACAGAACGAACTAACATAATCCCACATAGTAGTTTTGTGTAGTCATAAACATGAAGGAGTCCATAAAGGAGCTCCATGCCACTAGCGAGCAGGTGGGAGAAGCCTTTAGTTGAAGTGCACTTGACATACATAATGGATCAAACCAAACCCACATAACATGTATTTCATAATTTGTAAACTTGTTGCCCAAAATGACATATTTTTGAAACTTGATTTTACAAGTGTAGTATCCTTTCAAAAATCATTTTCACATTCTTTTCATAATTCATCAACACAATATGCTCATACCAAACACATAACACTTTCTTAAAACATTCAAAATTGAAATTATTTATTTCCATCAATGAAAGAAAACATTAATAGCCTATTACTTAATTATAAAACTGTAAACTACCTTGAAATCCTTGCTTATAAACTTGCTCAAAGATGCCTCTCATCTTGATCCTCTCACCTTCCTTGATTTCCTTTATCAATGACAAAAATTGCCTTTCAATAGGAATACAATTTGAGGATCCACATATAGCATATTCACTAAGATAAATTCTAAATACTCAAACTCTTCCAAAAGTCCAAACCTTTGGGTCAAATTTTCTATGATCATTCTAATCAGGTAAATGAAGAAATTTCATAATACTTCCTTCTAGAAAAATGTTCCTCATTGTCTTAAGCTTCTAATGACACCAAAATCATTCAATTTGGTTTAGTACTCTGAAAGTTATACCCCAAACATTTTTGAACTATTCTTACATTGAAACAATATTCTAAGATCAAATTCCATACAAAAATTGAATTTCTTAGAGACTGAATTAGAACTCGATTTCATTAGACAATTTGTATTCCTATGTCTCTAGTTTACTCCAAATTAAAAATCATTCTATTTGGATAACTAAAAAAAAAGTTATGCCTAAAATATTGAAACATATTTGTGTAGGAGAAACTTAGCCGCGACGAACTAAAAGTTGGCCACGACAAACTTTCACGAAAATGCAACCTTTCTCTCGAGTTTTTCTAGATTCTTACTCTATTCAACCCCATTTTACTTCTAACTATCACATAAACATGCTTTAATCATCAAAACAAGAAAAACGGTGCTTATACTTACTTGATTCAGCTTAAAATTCTTCAAACTCTTCAAGATCCCCAAAAACCCTAGTTTTTCTCTTCTTTTTAATCTCCTTCCACGACACTCTCCTTCTTTCTTTCTTCTCACTCACAATTTTTCTTCTTCTAATTACACTCTTAATAATCATAAAATGTTCCTTTTGCCCTCCATTATAAACCTTATGTCTTTTTAACCTTAAGTGATATACCAATTTTGCCCTTCATACATTCTTATTATCTTAACACTTTAATTCCATTGATCCAAGCAATAAATTCTACTAACTATGACATAATAATTAACTCCACAAATTAATCCATCAAAACCTGATAATTCATTTAAATCATTCTTAATTAAAGAAAAAGTTTGGGGGTCAACACTATTTCATAAATTTAAAAAATTATCCGAAACGATATTCGGTACTAATCAGTATCGGTACAGTACTATACCAGAACTCAATCTAGTACCAAGCCTGATACGGTACTCGCAACTTTGCCTCCAATCACACTACTCACTCTATCAACTCTTGTTATCCCTCTCAAATGGTAACTGCACCCTAAGATGTGCCCAATGTAACTCTCCAATTAGGCAATCTTTAGCTAGTCCTGATGTGAAGATGTAGGTAGTTTTTTTAGATATGCTTGCACTATTTGAAGGGTCATCTTAATGCTCTACTCTACCGAAAGCTGCTATATGGGATCTTTCCTCTACTACTCCTCTTATGTATTAGGGCAGTCTCTTTTACTCCACCTACATATATAGGCTCTTAGACTCCTACTAGGATGTAGACTAGACCCTATTGACTCAACCTCCTTGGAACTATCCTTGTCACTTTCAGTGACTCAAAAGTGATGGGTACCATCACCTTACTAGTGTCATCTTAATTAGTTACTCTAACAATCTCATACCCTAATCAACCTTATCAGATACAACCCCACACATATAGTTCTAACCCTGGTGTTATAAGTTTGATGTTTGAAGTACTAGGCTAAGGCATACCTGATGTGGGTGGGAAACTTCTCTACCATAATATAAGATACAACATGTTTGCCTTCCCCACCACTCTGATGCTATCTTCTTTTTTGTTAATTGTATAGTTGATCAGTATGTGTACATATTGCACTACAAAAGATCTCAACTGTGTTGCCTTCCTATATATAGTAAGAATCATGTTTAGTTTATATTATACATCTCTCCAAGCACCCAAAACTTTATAGCATTGTCCACGTCTCAGTTTTATGACACTTCCTACTTGTAAAGGTGGAGAGGAACTCTAAGGTCAACTTTCTGTAAACAGGCTCTTAGATTGTGAAGAAGCAATCCCATCCATTGATTATATTCAATTCTTTGACTCCTTTGAGCAAGACCAATCTAGTCTAGCACCTCCTTGTCTATGCTTTAACTCTTACTAAAAGGCTTGGACTTTACCTCTTAAACCTTGCAATGTGAGCTGACATTGTGAAGTGCAACATGGGATGTATAGTACCTATAGGGTCTATAAGAGTCGATTGTCAAGGTGGTCACTATAAACCACCCTAGCCCCTATGCCTATTCACCTTTGGTCTAGTGCATTCACTCTTTTAGTCATTATTCTCTTAAATATGAAAATAACTAAAAATTGTTAAAATAAGGGAATAATATATTAATTAGACCATGATAAACAAACATTGAGGTGATATCTTATGACCAATTAGTTATAGATTAATAATGAAAAGCACAAACAAATCCCATAAACCACTATTTAATCCATAATTATCATAAAAAACCCCTATATATCATTTAATTCCAAAACTACAATTAATTCACTAAACACCCTAATTAAAATTAAATAAAACTCAAAAATCAAAATTACAAAATATCATGCAATTAAACAATACAAAAGTTTAAAAAATTTAAATATATAAAAAATGAGCAATTAGACAATTAAACTCATAGAAGATCATCTTACAACATTAGGGATTCAATTTCAAAAAAATAATAATAGCATAAAAATCCCTTGATATTTTGAATTTAATCATACACAATAGCTCATTCATATCAAATTAACCTCCTAAACCCTACCAATCACTTGGATAATCTTAAACAACTTGAAAACACCCAAATTAGTGAAATATCTCGCATATTCCCTAAAAAAATCTACAAAAACTCAAATAGGAATGAAATAAAGCATTAGGCATGCCTTCTGTCAATGAATTCTCAAGACAAGTGAGTTGGGAGAGGGATTTCACACATTGGGTGAGTAAGAAGCATAATCTAGATGAGAGATATGAGAAAAAAGTGTGAAAACGTAGATCTAGGAGATGGGTAAGGTGATTTAAACTGATTTTGTTCAATATAAGCCATAACATAGTCATATAGCTAGCCCATGTTGATTACAATAGGGTTAATTTTTACTTGACAGGGGCGTGTTAGGATAAAACATTGGTATATGGGGATTTTACATGGGCGTGTATCTTAAATGAGTTATGATAGAGTGCAACAAGGTCCAAAACATGGGCAGGTATCAAGGTAGTGTTAAAATAAAAACAATATCATAATTTTTACTTGGGCATGTTAGGACTATACACAACAGAGTTAATAATAAAAGTTAAAAAATTAAAATCTACAAGGTCACTAAAATAAGCGTATTAGAGGGCATGTAGCTTTTTATAAATTTTATTGAAAAACAAGGAAAAATAAATAATCTACAATTCAGTCACTAACATAACTGTGTTGGTGGTTATATTACTTACTATTTCCCAAACACTTACCTAAGTTTGGCAACATAGCATGATAATAGATGTGTAGGTAACTAACAAGGAATTACTAGCAACATGGTTGCCAATATAGGTATGTTGATGATCATGTTGTTTTCTGTAACTTTTTGACATTTCCTCTTTAAGTGGAGCATGGTCGTGTCTCTAATCAATATGAATGTGTAACTTAACATGCATGTTGATGGCCATGTTACTCTTTGTGACTATTTGACTTAGGTTAATTTTCCACCTACTTATATACCTACGAATGAACACTCATGATCAAATTTTAAAAGAAGTAGAATAATTCTTTAGTGGCTTTTATGGTCAATACTTAAGGACTATAAGTACCTCTCATTTTCTAAGTTTCTTCATCTTAAAGAAGTTATCTTAGGAGGAGGCTATTTATTTAGCCATACCTGTATAGGATAGATAGATTGAAAATGTGATCTTCTATATGAATCCCAATAAAGCTCTAAGGCCATTAGGCTCCTTTGATTCCTAAGATAGCTAGTCCTAATTCTTTTAATGATTTTAGTCCTGTAACTTATTCGAACTTTCTATATAAGGTGAATTAGAAAATATATCAAACAGACCCAATATGGTCTTGGAAATTCTTGTTAGTATTAACCAAAATGCCTTCATGTAAAGAAGGATGATAGAGGATAATATTTCTATTGCAAAGGAACTATTGAGAGTTATCAAAGGAGGAATTCCCTAATAAACTAATCTTTCAAAATTAAATTCAAAAAATAATTTGATAGTGTAGAGTGGAGGTTTATACTTATGGTATTGAAGGTGATAGGATTCCCTTCTAAATTCATTAAATGGGTGGAAGCATGTATAACCACCACTTCCAATTTTGTTTTAGTAAATAGGGTACCCATTGGAATATTCAAAAAAGTAAGAGGGCTTAGACAAGGTAGCCCTATATCCCTATAACTATTTATCATTTATATCGAGGTCTTAACCCCTAATTGTTGTACTATAATATGGGTAGAGAAATCTAAATTTCATATTAAATGTAAGAACATTTCTCTAATCAATTCATATTTTGCGGATGATTTTTTGTTCTTTTGTAAAGCTTATCTTTGTTCAGTTAATACCCTAATATCCTCTCTAAAGCAATTTAAGGAGATGTTAGGATTAGTAATCAATCTAATAAAGAGCCATTTTGTACTAGCTAATAGTACAAACATATTGGAAAGTGATATAGCTACAATCACTGTTATGGAAAGGAAGCATTCTTCACTAAACTATTTAGGCCTACCTTTCACCATAAGAAGGATTTAGGTTCAAAATTGTTATCCTCTGGTGGAAAGGATACAACAAAGATTTAGCTTATTGACTAATATATTTTTATCTTTTGGGGGAAGATGACAACTAATTAAATTTGTTTTGAATTACTTACATGTATATTAATCTGTTAGCATATTCTTAGCTAAAGGAGTAGTAAAGGCAATTGAAAAACTAATGCAAAAGTTTTTTTAGGAAAACATAACTCTAATGGAAGAGTAATGAAAGTGAGATAAGAAGAGGTATGTAAGTTTAAGAAAATTAGGGGCCTAGGGATAATTCATATTGCCAGTACCAACAAAGTATTAATGTCAAAGAAGACTTGGCATATACTATGCAATAATGACACTTTGTAGAATAAATTAGGTTCACTTATATACTCTTAAAGGGAATTCCTTGTGGTATATCTCTTCTAAAGACTCACAATCTTAGTTTATTGATAGATGGATATTTGACTATATTTTACCACCCATATTTGATGTATTTTTCTTGATATTTTATATTTTTATCGTATATTTGGTACTTAATTTGCTCCAAGTGTATTTACAAGTGATAATCACCTCCCAACGTTGAAAAATGTCTGAAATCGCAAGCATACAAAAGTGCATGGTCAGTCACTCCTTCTAGATTGTTGATTTTAGACGGAGACTTTGGGTGGCGATTTCCATATGTGGAGAGCATCTAAAAGGGATGATTTTGGTCCAGAGAAGCGGAAAACACGAAGAAATCATCAAAAATCCATCAAAATGCAAGATTAAGCCTCTACATTGTAAGAACATTCGATAGAATACAATTTAAGAGATTTAAAATTATGATTCCATTATTTTTTATTCATTTTTCTTTCATTGTATGTTTGATTTCGTATTTAATCATGTGTTACTAAACATCCAATTAGTACTTAGGTTAGATGAACCTCATGTTAATAGTTTGACATGATTTGTTTCTTTTATTAATGCAATTGGTTATTTGATATATTATGATATGATTATGCGTTTTATTTATGCTATAATAACTTGAGATATTAAATCGTAATCTTATTTCAAAAGTAGAGATTAAGAAATCCTAGTGTGAATAGATATATTGTAATTAGAAGGAGTTGATTGAAACCCTAGAGATAGGATGACATAGATCTTTCTAATAGAGGGACTTATAAATCGATAATGCAATCCTATAAAATTTAACATGAGTATTTCCGTTAGAGACCCTAGGATTAGTTGTTATTAGACTCAAGGTCAGATACTAACATACCATAGGAGTCTCCACATTCCAATATATCAACAAAACAATTACATTATAAAAGATCAATATGGTAAGCGTTTAAGGGGATTCGAACTTAGATAAAATTTTTGATAATGATAAATTTTTAAGTGAATTGCACTGTCTTTGCATCCATTATTGTTTCCTATTTCTTTAATTGTTTCAATTTTATTTTCTTTTTATTAAAAATCTAAAATAAATTTGTAGGCTAGATAATAGGGGAAGGGTAATTACTAGTATTCATAGTCTTCGTGGGATCGATCCATACTTGTCGGTAATAGCTACATCTATGTCATGCACTTATGGTTATTACATAATTAACCAACATGAAATAAGTCAAATCATGTTTTTGGCATCATTGTCGGGGAATTTGATATTAGGAAAGCCTGAATGCTATTACTCTAGCCATTTTTATTTTATTTTATTTTATCTTTTTTATTCTTTTATTTTAAATTTACTTTTTATGCTTATTTTCTTTTCTTTTATTTATTTTATTTTATTGTATCTTGATGTATTTTTGGCTTATTAATTTAATTATCTTTTGAGGTTCTCTACTTGACCATGAGTTTATGGTTTATTGTAGGAATTACGATTTATTGTCATTGTAATAGCCCAGATCACCTGCTCATAAATTTTGTCTGCTTTGGGCCTTAGCCCAACTAAACCCTCACGGTTTTGTTTTTCCCGAGGCCTTCCCAGGAGGTCACCCATCCTAGTACTACTCTCACCCAAGTACATTTAACCTCAAAGTTCTGATGGGATCTAGTGCATTAGGCCATGAAAAACGCTTCTATAAGGGAGAGGTATCCGTACCCTTATAGGGCGTACTTCATTTCCCTCTCCAATTGATGTGGGATTTCACACTCTCCACCCCTTTTAGGGTCCAGCTCTCTTTGGAGTCTAGCCTAACTAGCTCAACGATTCGGGTACCGGCTCTGATACCACCTCTAATATCCTAGATCACCTGCTCACAGATATTGTCCTCTTTGGGCCTTGGCCCAGCCAAACTCTCACAGTTTTGCTCCTCCCGCACATTTGCTTGGGAGAGTGCGACTTGAGGGAGAGTCCAACTCTCCAGCCGGTCCTACCGACTCGGGTCCTGGCTCTGATACCACTTGTAACATCCCAAATCACCCGCTTATAGATACTGTCTGCTTTGGGCCTTGACCCAGCCAAGCCCTCACGGTTTTGCTTTTCCCAAGGCATTCCTAGGAGGTTACCCATCCTGGAACTACTCTCATCCAAGCACGTTTAACCTTGGAGTTTCGATGGGATCTGGTGCATTAGGCCATAGAAAACACATCTGTAAGGGAGGCCTAGCCACCTACTGGTCCAACTGGCTCGAGTATTGGCTCTGATACCACCTTGTAATAGCCCAGATCACCTGCTCACAGATATTGTCCGCTTTGGGCCTTGTCCCAACCAAGCCCTCACAATCCTAGTACTACTCTCACCAAAGCACATTTAATCTTGGAGTTCCGATGGGATCCGGTGCATTAGGCCATAAAAAACACGTCTGTAAGGGAGAGGTATCCGTACCCTTATAGGGCGTACTTCGTTCCCCTCTCCAATCGATGTGGGATCTCAAACTCTCCTCCCCCTTTAGGGCCCAACCCTCTTTGGGGTCTAGCCTAGTTGACACAATGGTTCGAGTACTAGCTCTGATACCAATTTAATTGTCAAGACCCGATACCATATCGGGCCCATGACAACCATCGCATGCTTGGGCTAAGGACACTCACAGTATCCTTAATCTGACTATGCAAGGCTAACCGAATATCCTTTTTTATTTTTTTGAAAAATTTGGGCAACACAACGGCTATATTTTAAAAATTCCAAAACCTGTAAACGATTTCAAACACACTTCTATATGCACATCGAACCACAACTTCAGGACTCTCTAGTCCACTCAAGGCTGTCTCAACTCCAGGCAATCTCAACTCAAGGCAATCTTAACAGTAGTATCAATAGTTCATACATAAAATCTTTTACAAAACCCAAGGAAATCAAAAGTCAACTCACAAAATTATAAAGCGTATCTACATAAACACAGTTCATGAGCCATTAGACAATAAAATTACAAAATAGGAGACTACCCACGTGTGAAAATATCCTAAAAATATCAAAAAGCTGCACGATCCTCACAAAGCTTCAAGCTCACTAAATTAGCCTACATGGTGGGAAAGCGGAGGGGGGTGAGTACACTAGGTACTCATTGAGCAGGAAAAACATATATCACAGATAAAATTGATTCATATCAAGACAGTGTAGATAACTTATGAAGTGAATATATCATACATAGAAAACACGTAGGCCCAGCCTATGACTTAATGTATACTGGTTAGGAACCATGGCGTATCAGTTAGAATTGCCACCAAACTTGGATAGGATCCATAACGTGTTCCATGTCTCGATGGTTAAAAGTACTTACCGAATCCATCTCATATTTTGGAGACACTTCCAGTAGAACTAAGGGAAGACTTGAGTTTTAAGGTGAAACCAGTGCAGATGTTGGATCGATAGATAAAGAAATTATGTAGCAAGGAGGTACCCACAGTTAAGGTTCTTTGGAAGAGCGATAAGATCGAGGAGATGACATGGGAACTTGAGGATACTATAAGATGTTAGTACCCCCATTTATTTGTGTTCTTGACTTAGGAGCTTCAAGGACAAAACTCTTTTGAGGAGGGGAGGACTTGTAACGTCGGACTTTCGGAGCCCTTTTGTGTTATTCTGTATTTGGAGATACTACTATATATTGATATATACATGGTTGTATATGAGTTCAAAGATGTATTTTAATCCTTTTGGTACGTATGCCAGTGATATATAATGTTATGTGCCCTTACCTGAACTTAGAGTTCATCGGTATGCAGAATCTTGAAGATTTTCAACATATGAGCTTTTAAGTGTGTAAAACCAAGTCCATTGGATGGATATGACCATGGTGGTTAAATTAAATGTGTTGTAATGCTTTAAAGGTGATTATACATGATTTATAGACTTATCGGACACTTAGAAAGCTAAATTAGAAAAGTTAATGTATATAAGGGCTTATTTGCAAATTGTCAAAAGTTAAAGGACTTAATTGTAATTTTCAATTTTTGGAGGACCAATTCATAATTTTATAAAGTTAAGGGACTTAATTGTAATTTTCAAAAGTCCAAGGACCAAAATGAAAATAAAAGATGTGGTGATTCCTAAATTTTGGGCATAATTGCAAATTTAGGAAAGTTTGGAGGGTATAATGGTAATTTCACATAACTAAGGGCAATAAGGTAAATTTATCGTGCTTGGTCAAAGAATAGTCAAATTCTAGACCCTTCTTTATGTGTGTGGTCGTGCAACCCCTTCATTTGGCATTAAAACACATTTTTCTGTAATTAAAAGAGAGGAGAAAGAAGGAGAAGAGAGGAAAGAGAGAAAGTTTTGACCATCATCAAAATCCACCCTTCTTTTTGATTTTTCAACCCAAACTATGGTGTTCTAAGCTAATTTATGGTCAAGGAACTCAAACCTATCATTAGATTTGAGAAATTCTCAAAGGATTGGAAGATATCACCAAAGGAAAGTTTAGGTCAATTTTGTCTCATCTATCTCTACATTAGGATTTTGAGTTTGGTGTTAAGATATGTTATTCTCCATGCTTGATTATGCATGAAACATGGTTTAGATGAATGAAATCTGTCATGGAGAGGGTTCTTTAAGTCAAAACTGAAATTGTCCCCTTTAGGTGAAACTTTGTGAATTTTGAATATCTTTTGAAATTAATGGTTTAAATGAACTCTATGATGTTATGTATATATGAGGTGAATTGAAAAATGAGGAAGAAGTACATTAGAAGGAGGCTTTTAAGTTTATGCCTTTAGGTGTTTGATAAAATGCCTAAGTGAATTTGGCTTAGGATTTAAGGATTTTGATGGTATGCATTGGGAAGAGGCTTTCATGTTTACTTAGAGTAAACTTGAATTGTTACATAGATTGACAAGTAAAGGCCTAATGTGTTTGGGTAAAGATGGGCTTCATTATGTTTTGAAATGTGTAAGTATTATATTAAAGGCATTAAATGCCTTAGAAAATGCAAAAGAAAAACTATTGTGGATAGTAGGGAAGTAACCATGTGAGGAATTAAAGTGTTGAATCCTATAGCACCAAGGGAATGATATTGTGTTTTATACACTTATGTGATGGTGTATAATTATAAAATTTATGTTAAGTAGTAATTTCATT
>JANVCQ010033618.1:0-11714 GCA_025531925.1 Erythroxylum plowmanianum
AATCTTCTAAATGTGAATCTATCCATACACAACTCCGAATGACATGTTGAATCACTAGTATATATCAACCTATGAAGATATCGGGATCGATCGTATTCATCAACAAAGTATGGAGCTTGCAAACAATATTTTCCATGATGTAATACTACGACTGAAAGGATATGTAATATGACTCTTAACATGTCTAATCTTTTCTTTTGCATATCCATTAATAAATAAAATAATTTCTTCTTTGCAACCAAATCCATTCCAACTATTCTCTATCATCTATTAATTAATCATCAAATTTTAAAATAAAAATTAAACTTTATTAAATATAATAAGAAGATAGTACAAATAAGATACTACAACCTAAAGAAAAATTAGGTTATGTATACTAGGGATACAAGTCTATAGAAACAAGCAATAAAATGAGAATATGATAAAACAGAAAAAGGGTTTCATTCTTCATGCTTTTTCCTTGATTGACGGTACAATGTGCATGTTCAAGAGATGCAGATAGTCCCTTTTTTTGTCTTAAATAATTACGCCTTTCTTAACTGTACCTCGTAATACATGTATTTTATTTGGTCAAAGACATAGAACAAAATTCTGTCTCACCTCTTTTAATTACCCAGTTATCACCTCTTTTAATTACCCAGTTATCACCTTTGAATATCAGAAAGGCATAAGGTGATTTTGGTCAAGAACAATTTATTATATATTATGGTCACTTCTACTTCCAGAAAGACAAACAAGAGAACATAGGATTCATGGGCTTAAATAGTAAACAACATACGATGAGAAAAACCAGAGAACACAGGATTCATCTCATCGTATACTTCCAAAAAACATTAAGAAAAAAGAGGGTAGGTTCCCTTCAATAATACAATGGACACGCACAAATTTGTACACTAGAGTTGTCAGAAGGAAGAAGAGGCCCTCTTATATAGATATGAGAGAATATTTATGCTTTATTATTTTCTCAACCAACAAGAACAACGTATAAAACAACCAACACGGATGCTCTACAACAACATATTTTCTACGCAGAGAAGGTTGAAACCTTCGATATTACGCAGATATAACAATGGAAAATAAATATGACAAGACACTTACCGGAGGGCGATAAGAAGAGATGGACAATTTAGGGAGGTTTAGAGATTTGTATTATGCTTTTCATATTAATGGCGGAAGAAGAAGAATGTTTGAAGAGGTGGTAGTGTTTTTAAGAAAGAGTTGTTGTAGAATAAGAATAGTTTAAGAGGAGGTAGTATTTTAATAAAATAGTTGTTGGAGAGTTACGAGAGAAAGAAGAGTTAAATTGACCATTATAATTTTTAGATTAAATTTCTAAGGAAAGTAATCTAAATATCAAGGAGGTGTTCAGATTTAGAATACAAGGAAAGCGATACTACTTTCCCTAAATTAGGAAAGTTTTTACTTTCCTAACAACTAAAAAAAACGAACCAAACGTAATAATTTAAATTTTAGGAAAAAGATTACTTTCTTAGTCAACAATCCGTGCCAACCAAACAGAGCCTTAAGGAAACTTAGAATCTGTACTTGCTACAGTAACTACACCTTACCAACTTAAATCCACAGACTTCCCCTCATTTAAGGGAACCATAGAAGGAAGAAAATAAGAGCTAGAGAAAGGTAAAACTACATGGAGCTCAATAGTAAGTGATTTTGAAAGCCTAGGTAAGCTAAGATATATGGAGTAAGCCTGGAAGGGACTAATCCAAGCTCCAATGGAAGTGCTACAACATAGAGCAAGGAAGTGGAGTACCACACTTATGGGTTTTTATCCTTAAGAAAAGGCTTGCATTCCTAGTAATGAGGAGGTGGTGTAGTGCTACTTGGAGAAATAGGTCAGGTGAGTATTATTGTAAATGAAGATGAGCTGCTTGTGTTTAAATTCAATTATGAAGATAATGCACAAAAAATGCTAGAAGTAGGGCCATGGAACATTCTGGGCCATCCAATTTTACTTGAATAATGGTAACTAGGAATTACACTTGACAAAAGCAAGATGGAATCAATTCCATGATGGGTTAACATCCACAAAGTGCCTTTAGAATATTGATCAACTGAGAGAATGCCATATAGCAAGCAAAATAGGTAAGCTTTTTGGGCTTGATGAGAATATTGCTTTGCTAAAAAGAATTGGTTTCACCAGGATTTGCATAGATGTTAACATTATTGAGAAGCTGCCAGAAACTCTTGGAATTATGAAATTACAGGAAGATGGAACTCTTGAAGAAGGCTCTATAAAAGTAACATATATATGGAGATCAAAGGCCAAATAAGAGAAGCAAATATGGAGGAAGAAAGGAACCCAGGAGGAAAATTAGTTATTTGAGGAAGTTCCAGTGTAAAAGGAGATTCATGAAGAAGGAGAGGAATCAAATAAGGAACTAAACATTTAAAACCAAAATGGAAAGGTGGAGCACATGGAAGAAAATGGAAGCATGTGGTTGAAGATCAGGGAATAAGATAGGAAAAGCAATAATTAGTACTCCTATAATGGAGAAAGGAGTAGTTTCAGGAACAGAATTTCTAATTCAATTTCCCCAGGGCAGAATAGGAAGTCAAAAGGAGAAAGTCAAGTAAGAAGGAAAAAAGATGAAGCTGGTAGTTTGGAATGTGAGAGGGCTTAACAACTTGAATAAATAGCTTACTGTTAAGGATAAGATTAAGAATAGCAATACTAAAATTGTTGGTTTGTTATAAACCAAAATAAAAGGGAGCAGATGGAGAAAAGCTTGTGGTTCCTAGGAAAGGAATAGAGAACAATTTCTAACCATGACCATCATATGAATGGGAGAGTGATAATAGGGTACCAATCCTTCGAAGTAGAGGTTATCAAGCAGGTTGGTACTGATTAATTGATTCATTGTGAATTGTTGATAAAGAATAATAAAAGGTGTTAGTAATAACTACAATTTTTGCTAAAAGTTATAAATTCCAAAGGCAAAGATTATGGGAGGAAATAGCTAAAATCAGTAGCACCATCTAGACTTTGTTCGCAGTTGTAGCAGATTACAACTGCATATTCAATTTACATGAAACTATAGGATGAAGTAGATGGAAGCAACAAGATTGTAGATAACTTTAAACATTGCTGGGAAGATAGGGTTGACATATTTGAAATTTTATGGAAATGCTTTCACTTAGAATAACAAACAATCTGGCAACTAGTTTTTACTGAGGAAACTTCATAGATGCATGGTAAATGATATTTGGCTAACTTCAATTTCATCTAATAAATGTTAAATTTGAGGAACCACTTACCTCTAATCATAGTCCCATAGTTGTGGACATTATATACAATAAGAGTAGGAGATAATCCCCATACAGAATCTTTAACCATCTAATGGAAAAACCATACTTCAAGGATATATTGAGGGAGAGTTTGAAATTAGAGATAATAGGAACCAAGTGTTACAAGTTAATCATAAAGCTAAATGTTTTGAAAGATAGGCGGAAAGCTTTAAGTAAAGAGAATCTCACTCCAAAACAAGAAGAGGAAGCAACAACATTGGAGGACTTAAAGAGTTGCCAAAAGAGGATCTTCGCAAGACCTGAAGATAAACTGTTAATAAAAGAGGAAGATGAATTGCTAGAAAGGTACAATAAAACTCTAGAAGACACCAACAACCTATTAAGATATAAACCAATAATGCTTTGGTTAAAAGGTGAGAGATCCAAAAAATTCTTCGTGAGCTCCATCACTATAAGGAGGAATAAGAATTTCATTAACTACTGGAAGATGAAGCAGGTCATAATTATGAAGATCAATAAAGTAAAAAAAATCATAATGGAGTTTTTTACCAAATAGTGTGGGACAAAAATCGAGGTTAAAGAAGTTCCTAAAGAGGTTTTAAAGGGAATCAAACAAATTTTTGAAAAGATAAAGTAGAAATGGTTAAGGAAGTAATAAGAGAAGAGATCGTAATAATGGTAGATTCTTTTAAAAAACTAGGAAATGTTAAGAGATGAAGTAATAAAAGTAGTGAAAGAATTCTTTCAAAAAAGAACTACGCTAAGAAAGTGGAATAAAACTTATGTTTGTCTCATTCCAAAACAAACCAATGCTAGCAGACTAAAACAATTCAGACCTATACCCAATTGTAACATCCTCTACAAAACTATCACAAATATACTTACTAAAAGGATGAAGTTGAATTTGCGAAAGATTATTAGTCCATAACATAATGCTTTTTTCGAAGGGAGAAATATTGATACTGACATTCTTCTTTGTTTGGAGTTACTAAAAGGTTATAACAATAAGACAAAAAGTGGTAATTGTACAACTAAAATTAACCTAGCCAAGGCTTATGATTCAATCAATTGGAGATTCCTCTTCAATATATTAAAAGTAACGAGGAGCATCTTTTTCTTTCTTAGTAAAGGGGGAACCTACCAAGTCAATAAGAGTGAAGAAGGGAATAAAGCAAGAGGATCCTTTATCCCTTTACCTATTTGTGCTTTACATGGAGGCCTTCTCAACTGTACTTGGAAGGGATATAGAGAAAAATCTTAGATTCCAATACCATTACAGATGCAAAGGTGCAAAACTTACTCATTTAGATTTTGTAGATGATCTGTTATTGTTTTGCAAGGATGAAAACCATTCAATAAATCAACTTATGTAATATATGGAGGAGTTCAAAGACATGTCATGAATAAGAACTAACCTAAATAAAAGTTACTTTTACTTGCTAATAATTCCATCATAGACAGCTTAAAAGCTATTAATTTGGGGATGAAACAAGGCAAATTTTCATTCAAATATCTTGGTGTACCAATCTCTTATCGTAAAATCAATGCCTTAGATTGCAAACCACTGTTGGATTCTTTGAATGGAAGAATACACCACTAGAGCAATAAGCATCTTAGCTATGGAGGAAGACTCTTGCTAGTTTAGTCAATATTGATCAACCTAACAGTCTATTGGATCAACTATTTATCACTCCTAAAAGGTGTCCTAAAGGAGATTGATAAGAAGTTAAGGGACTTTTTGTGAAATGGATCAACCCAAACCTAAAATAAGGCAAAGATGAGTTGGAGATGTAAACCAAAGTACCATGGAGGATTGGGGATAAATTCAGTAAGGATGAGCAATAAAGTGAGCTTAGTTAAGAATCTGTGGTGGTTATGCAGTAAGAAGGAATACTTATGGGTGAAATGGGTTCATAATGTGTTCATTAAAGGAAACATCATTTGGATCCTGAAGAATAAGCAGGACAGGTCTTGGAACTTAAAAGAGATGTTAGGGATAAGACAATGGATGCGTAATCTATTCTTTCACAAGATAGGGAATGGGGAAGACACTATTTTGGTATGATAATTGGCACACTAAAGGTCCCTTGTATAAAGTAGAAGATATACAATAGTTGAAGTTAATGGTTAATTCTAGCACTAAACTTAGTAAAATCATCAGGGATAACCAGTGGATATGGCCTTATCATAACCACAAATGTGTGAAGATACTCATGGATAACACGCTAAAGTGTCAAGAGACTAAACAAGGTGGCATATGGTGGTTAATAAATGGAACTAAAACTTTCAGCCAAAAAACCTGCAAAGCTCTTCTTCAGAAGGAACCTAGTAATGGGGTGAGATGGACAAAGCTAGTATGGGATAATGATATTGACCCATCACACTCATTCATCCTTTGGTTGGGAATAAATGACAGACTCCTTATAAAGGATAAAAATCAAGTTTCTTATCAACTCTTTGACCAATGAACTTTATAATTCTGAACTAGAAACCTTAGATCACTTAATGATAAACATGTCAATAGGTCAGGCTAGTTGGCCTATGGCCCAATGGATAGGAATTGGCTAGCCCTGCCCAGCCGGTTTATATTTTTTAAAAAATTTAGAAACCATGTAATTTTTCACAAAGTGACATCATTTTTGATGTTTCAGTCAGCCCACATGCCGAGTCAGGCTGGCTCGTGCTCAACCTAACTTGGCTCGTGGCCCAAAAAACTCAAGTCAAAATTAGGCCGGGTCGACTAGGCCAAAATTGACATCCCTACTTAATGATTAGATGCAAATACATATGAAGTATTTGAAGAAGATTGTAGGGGATTTTGAACATCAGCAAAATAGTGAATTCTTAAACTGAGACAATTAAATGGATAAGGAATCTACAAATAGGAAATAAAGTAGAATAATAAATGTATAATTGATCATATTTATACCTCATATTTGATGCATTTTTGCTTGATATTTTGTACTTGTATTGTATATTTGGTACTTAATGCCTTCCAAAGTGTTTATATATTATAATTACCTTTATAAACTTAAAGGAGAAGAATTTAGATAAAACACAACATAAAATAAAGGTTTGATGCATAGAAGGGATGCACGACTGTGCATTTGCCCATGCACTTCTCCTAGGTAGTGCAAATTTGCAATTTTTAAAGAATTTGGTTATGCACAGTTTGATGCACGGTTATGCCATAGAACATGCATCAGCCAAAACTCTAGAATTTAATGTAAAAGGAAGTGAATGGAGGTTTACTAAGAGAGCAGACTTCAGGAGGTGATTCCAGACATGGAGATCATTATCAAAGGGTCAATTTTTAATCTAGAGAAGCGAAAAACATGGGGAATTCATCGAAAGATTCATTAAAATACAAGATCAAACTTTACATCATGAGAATACTCGATATAAGACAACCAAAGGGATTTAGAATTATGAACCCATTGTTCTCACTTCATTTTTCTTTCAGCGTATGTTTGATTTCGTGTTCGATAATCTATAACTAAACATTTTGTTAGTATTTAGGTTAGATGAACAATATGTTAATACTTTGATATGATTGTTATATTGTGATCTAATTATATGTTTTATTTATGTTCTAATAGACCCAGGAATGTTATATCATAATCTAATTTCATATATAGAGATTGAGAAATCCTATCGATGAATAGATCTATTATAATTGGAAAGAGTTGATTACAATCCTAGAGATAGGATGACATAAATCTTCTAGATTAAGGTCAAACCTAATGGATGGACTCACAAATTGGTAAAGCAATGCTATAAACTTTAACCTAAGTAATTTAGTTGAAAACTTAGGATAGTAGACTTAAGGTCAGCTATTAGCATACCATAGGAATCTCCACAGTCCAATAAATTAATAAAACAATTGAGTAATAAAAGATCAATCTGTTAAGATTTAGGGAGATTCGAAATGTAGATAATAATTATTGATATCAGTAATTTTCTAAGTGATTTCTTAATTTTCCATTCAATATTGTTGCCTATTTTATTTAAATTTCTTACGTTTTTATTTTCTTTATTAAAATCCAAAATTAATCTGTACGCTAAATAATATGAAAAGGGTAACTACTAGTTATCACTATCTTCGTAATATCGACTCGCACTTACCAGTAATAGCTATAACTACATCATGCACTTACGGTTATTACAATATTGACTACTCATAAAATGTCAATTAAGTTTTTGTCGCTGCTGACGAGGATAGTGATATTAGGAAAATCTCTACTTTAGTACTCTAGCCACTTTTTTGGATTTTATTTTATTTATTTTTATATTTTCTTTTATTTTAATTGAGCTTATTTATTTATTTCTTACTGTATTTTATTGTAAATGTGGTTTATTTGTTTAATTATCTTTTGAACTTCTCTCCTTGATCTTGAGTTTATGGTTTATTGTAGGATTTAAAATTCATTGTCATAACCTCAATTCATAATAGAAGGATCTAACATATAAAACTTTTATGGGAGCCAAAATATGTCTTCTCAATACATATCATCGCCTCATGGGAAAGAGAGGTGTCTCATATGTTTTTGGAAACTCAACTGATATTTAGGCCATGTCGTCACATTGGTGGGAGTTATCACTATTCTACATGTCAAACACTAACATATATGTGGCAGCAGCGAAGCATGTACAACTAACCTTAAGATGCACTATATGAGAACAACTATAATTCAGAATGGAACAACTTTTATATCTATAGATGAAACAATTACGCTTAAGCTAAATACTTACAACACTAAACATCTCCAATTAACAAGCTAACTCTGGAATGTATGATGGTTGACTTTATTCAAGAGTGAATTATGAGGCATCCGAAAGTAGAAGCCCGAATACAAAATTTGGTTAATTAGATGGACCAGTTGGCAGAGATACTATCTAATGAGATTTAAGGCAGTTTGCCAAGTGCTACTGAAACATTCCTTAGAGAATATAGAATGGCAATCAACTTTTGGAGTGAAAATGAATTTTTAGAAGAAGACAAAGCAGAAGAAGAAGAAGAAGAAGAAGAAGAAGAAGAAGAAGAAGAAGAGGAAGAGGAAGCAAATATTATAAATAACATAATGGAATACCTTGTCGAACTTAAAGCTAGCCAACGTGAATTCGAAGAATGGGTTTCTTCACTTGAACATCTTGAGCATAATGCAAAATATTATTTAAGCTTATTAACACAGCAGAGTGAGGAAAAGATGACGATTGACTTCATAGATGAAGAGGCATTCCAAAAAAATGAAGACGTAATTGTCGTTGATATGGAGGGGGACGAAAATATTATAGAGGTAGTAGACGTAGAAGAACAAGAAGTTTCTCTTAATTTTTAAAGCTCCTTTTCTCACCATTTACAATTTTTCATACAGCTAAACAATTCAATGCCTTAAAAATTAGCTACCATCCTTGTGGATATTACTTCTTGGTATCCTTCACTATAAGAAAATCGTGAAGTAGCGACGGAAAGGTACCAACGGAACACATACCATTTGAAAATAGCGATAGTATTGACATTTCTATCGCTATATTAGTCTAACATAGTGACAGAACAAATGTTCGTTGCCAAATTTAAAGCAAAAAATTCATGACAAAATTTATCGATGGAAAAATACCGATACAAAAGTTTTCGTCGGTAATTTGCCACGGAATGACGAAATCGGTCGGTAAACTTGTCAGTGATAATTTCATATTTGGCGATCGAATGGTGCACGTCAATATTTTTGTCGTTAAGAACGTCATTTTTGTTAAACCGAAACGACGTCGTTTTGGTTTAATGAAAATGACGTCAGTTTTGTTAAAAGTTAAGAATTTTAACATCATTGAAACAATGTCATTTTGGCTGAACCAAAATGATGTCATTTTGGTGATGTTAAGAACGTTGTTTAATTTCAGGAAAACGAAGTCATTTTTGTTAAATCAAAACGATGTTGTTTCGGTTTAACAGAAACGACGTCGTTCCAGTTTAACAGAAACAACGACGTCTTAGTGAAGTGAAACAATGTTCTTAACTTCACCAAAATGACGTCATTTTGGTTCAGCCAAAATGACGTTGTTTCGGTGATCTAGAACGTTGTTTAACTAAACCAAAACGACGTTGTTTTGGTTAAGTCAAAACGACGTCATTTCGATGAAGTGAATGGCAATTATTTGCCTTGACCAAAACGACATCATTTTGGTCAATAACCAAAACAACGTCGTTTCTTTGAACTTAAGCTGCGTTTTAAACTAAACCAAAATGACGTCGTTTTGGTTAAGTATCAAAATGACGTTGTTTGGATTAAGTTTAAACGTTAGTAACAATATGACGAAAACGACATCGTTTTCGGTCAAGTTAACTTATGTCTCCACTTAACCAAAACGACGTCGTTTTGGTTAAGTTAAAAACGCAGCTGATGGCTTTCTTCCTTGCGCAACCCTTCTCCTCTTCCTTCGGAACATAGCTAGGTGGTTTCCTGCTTCTTCCTCCTCCTTTCCTCCACTGTCGTCTGTCCTCAGACCACAAGCAGCGTCTCCGGCCAGTCTTCCTTCTCATCGTCTCCGGCAGTGAGGTAAGGGCGTCATCTCCTCCGCCTCTTCTGAAGGTAAACCATGGGTTCAAATTAAATTGTTGTATTTTTTGAGTGAATTAATTGCATTGGTTTGTTTAATTGGGTTTGATTGTTGTTGTGTTAGGGTATTTCATGTAAATAATGGGAAGATTTAATTAATTTGTGCTTAGATAGGGTTGAAAATTTTTTGCACTCAAGGTGTTCGATGGAATGCTTTGTTATATGTCATGAAGTTGTTTTGTGGTTTTTGTATTGTTTGTTTACAAATTATAAGGAATAGATAAAGTATGTAATGATATAAAAATGTTTATATGTTTTAAAGGTTAGCCGTTAAAGATAGGTGATGATAATAATGTCAATGGTCCAAATTAACTTCCAGGTGTAATCTTATATGTAAACAATTATCTTTTGATTAGTATGCACATTTCTTCGTATAGATTGGGTGAGGCAAATTACTAAAGGACGGAATTGATATGTACATGACCTTAAGTCATTAAAGAAAGATACATGTAAATTACAAACTCATATATTAATTTTCCAATATATATATATAAGCCTTAAATGCATATCAAGTGTACTTGTTACCACATATTAGTGACAATACAAACTCAAGATTTATCAATATATGAGGAAAGGAAAAAATTTTGTAACTAACAACTTGTTTGCATTGGTCATTATCAATATTATAAATAGAGAAAATACAATTATTAATTTATTAATAATGATCACTGCTAACTACTAACAATAATCATCTAAATAGTCCTATAAAAATTTAAAGATATTAGTTAATAAATATATTTTTATTAAATAATTAAAATTTAAATGTTTAATAGTCCACAATCTACAAATGTAATGGGTCTTATAGTCGTTCCCTTATAATAAATTTATAGGAGCAAGTAACGCTAGTATAAATGTAAATTAAAAACACTTTTAAAATAAACCAAATTAAAATATAATATTTTTTGTGAAAATGGAAAAAGTCATCACTATTTTTATATTATTTGGAGGACTAGTTTTCAATTCAAGAATAATTATTGAGAGGGTTTTTTTAATTTCTAATTTACCTTCAATATATTAGAAATGAAATGTCTTCAATTATCTTAGATAGAATATTGCAAAATATTGCAAACAATTTTGACTACATATTCACCCATTTGTAGTTAAAAATGCATTCTTATAAAATTATCAAAATATAGCTAAATAATATTTGCTTTGTTTTTTCGTTGCCTATCTCTTTAATAAAATTTTTTCATGCGAATATTAAATTTTTCTTTATACATAGGTACATATTAAGCTATTAGAAATATACCCTTATTTTATTAGTTATAAGATGTTCATATTTCTATAATGTTTCTATTTATGTTATGAGTTGAAAAATTTATATATGGATTCTACCTTTTCATTGGCCACGTATCCACCAAAATTGCATAAAGTTTCATTTATTAGTATAGGTTAAATACTTAAGTGAGGATTCCATAAAGTGATCGTAACCTAAGCAAGAGATTTTGGGTTATCCTAAAATAACTAGTTAATCAAGTAGTTATTTATTCAAATTTTAGATAAGAGTTGAAGTTGTTTATGTCATTAATTGGTATAAGTTCATTTTCTTATAGGTTATGAACTATAATTGCTTTATAAGGTATTAGGAGGAGTTTCTTCAAAGGACTATTAACATAATTTATAAATTAAAAAAATAGATGTTTTATAAAAAAAGGGTGAAACAAAGATAAGTAAAATATTAGCTTAAGCATTATACAATTTAGAAATTATTATTTTAAGGAAAACTAAGGACATTTAAAAGAAAAGTAAAGAACAAGAAGGTTGACATTGCTTTATTGTTGAAAGAGACTAAAGAGTTAAACATTAGCTACCAAATAATAGTAAATATTACTA
>JANVCQ010033626.1:0-11713 GCA_025531925.1 Erythroxylum plowmanianum
TGACCCAATAAAATAAAATACCTTAAGTAGGACTAATATTTAAACTCATAAAATTATTTTATTAAAAATTATATATAATTAATGAAGTAATCAATTAATTAATTTATGTTCATATGCATAAAAGTTCCGCATATGTTTGCTATGCATAATATAATTTTGTTTCATATTATATTTTAATTGGTACTTTGACCATTTATATTATGCAATGCTTGGAATTACATTTTCTTATTATATGTTGAATGCACTACATGACATATAGTAATTTAGACTAGTTTGTTAGTCACCAATGTGACCAAACTAATTAAATTAATTTTTTTCATGTATGATAATTGTCTAATTAAATATTTATTGTATGGACAACTTGTTATCCACCAAAGTGGCCTAGCTTGAAAGTATTAATTATTTAACTGTGAATGTTTAAATTGTTCATTATGATATGATGCTAAAATGACATAAACGTTAAACTGAACAATTAAGATTATTAATTACAATGCTAGGAGGTTACCCAAAGGTGGACCATTACTCAAAATTAATGAAATTAAAGGGACTTTATCAACATATTTGGTTAATATGATTTTACATCCAAAGATAACATACATGTTGACTAGAATATGATTGATTGTCCATTATAGCGAACTATATATGCATCTTAATAAGTTACAACTATGTATTTAAATTTCACCCAAAGGAGAATTTATATGCATAATCAAAGTGTATTAGTTAGTTAGTTTTAATCCATTTAGGTTTACTCAAAGCATTAATATGTGAGCTATATGTTGTATTTGTAGCATCTACTAATTTGTTTGCTTTAGAAAATGGACTAATCAAGTTCAATAGTCTGAACTATGTTGATTGGTCCGAACAAATTTAGTTCCAACTGGGTGTAATGGATTTGAAATTAGTCATAATTTCAGACGCAAAGCCCGTAGCCATAACTGAGACTAGTTCTAAAGTTGACAAGTCTTATTATGAGGCTTAGGAATGGTCTAATAGGCTAAGCTTGAATTTGATGCGAATGATGATCGCAGAAAATGTAAAGCCGTCAATGCCTAAAATAGACAATGCAAAGGAGTTCATGTTGAAGCTTAAAGAATACTCCCAATTTGATATAGCTAACAAGTCCATAGTAGGGACTTTAATGAGTGAGTTGACAACCAAAAAGTTTAACTGGTCACATCCTATTTATGATCATGTAACACATATGTCAAATCTAGCTACAAAGTTGAGATCCATAGGTATAGATGTAAGTGAGTCTTTCCTTGTATAGTTCATTATCAACTCACTTCCTCTTGAGTTCAGCCAGTTCCAAGTGAATTATAACACTATTAAGGAAAAATGGAACCTTCAAGAAATTAAGGCCATATTGGCTCAGGAGGAAGGGAGATTGAAGAAAATGAAGGCACAAATAGAGGTTATTGGGACTTACAGATTGATCTTTGACACTAGGTGTCACTTGGATTTAAAAAATTGTCCTTATATTCCTGACTGTGCTAGGAATTTAGTTTCTATTACAAAGTTGAAAGATGATGGATTTAACTTTAAGATTGGAAACTGTGTGTTTTCTTTATATAAACACAAGTACTATTATGGTTCTAGTACTTTAATTGATTGTTTATATCGTTTCAATCTTGATGTTGATTTTGATGAATCTCTGTTTCATTTTGACCATATTATAGGAAATAAATGTAGTGGACATAATGAATGTGCTGCTTTTTGTGGCATAAAAAATTAGGTCATATATCAAAGGAAAGGGTATAGAGGTTGGTGAAAAATGAAATCTTACCTCAACTGGATTTTGCTAACTGGGATATATATGTGGATTGCATTAAAGGTAAGCAAACCAAACATATATCAAGGAATCCAGTCACAATATGTAGCGAATTACTTGAATTAATACATATTGACATCTATGGTCCTTTCCAAGTTCCTTCTTGGGGCGGGAAAAAATATTTCATTACCTTTATTGATGACTTCTCTTGATATGGTTATATTTATCTACTACATGAGAAGCATCAATATGTGGACATCCTAGAGGTATTCGTGAATGAGATAAAAAGGCAGTTAGATGAAAAATAAAGATAGTCAGGTCTAATAGAGGTGGTGAATATTATGAAAAATTTAATGAAAGTGGCCAATGTCTAGGATCATTTGCAAAGTTTCTTGCAAGTCGAGCCATATGTACGCAATACATAATGCCTGGTACACTGCAACAAAATGGTGTAGCTGAAAGATGGAATCGTACTCTTATGGATATGGTTAGGAGTATGTTAAGTTACAATGTTGTACCTTTATCATTGTGGATGCATGCATTAAAGACCACTGCTTATCTGCTTAATCGGATTCCTAGTAAGGCAGTTCCTAAGACACCTTATGAACTTTGGAGAGGAAGGAAACCTAGTTTATAACACCTTCACATTTGGGGTTGTGCAGCAGAAGTAAGTTTGTATAATCCATATGAAAAGAAGCTTGATGTGAGAATTGTTAGAAGTTATTTCATCAACTATCTCAAAAATTCAAAGGGGTATAGATTTTATTATCCTAATCATAGTACAAAAATAGTTGAGTCTAGTAATGCTTAGTTCATTAAGATTGGTCCATTCAGTGGGAGTGGAGAATCGCGAAAAATGGATATTTACAAGAGTCAAGTAGACACTACTCTAAGTTGAGTAGAAACCACTACATCAAATGTGATCCCATCGGTGGTTATTCCTTTTATTGCATCACGGATAAACAATATACCAAAACAACAAATTAATGTTCTAATTGCACAAATTGAACATATTAATGAAGAACTAATTAATGATGTTTAAGTTACAAATGATTAAGTGATGCTATAAGAAGTAGCATTACGAAGGTCTATAAGGTAGAGAAGATAAACTATTTCAAATGACTTTGAAGTTTACTCGCTTGAACATGAATGTCACTTGAGCATTGATCAGGATCCAGTATCATTCAAACAAGTCATAGAATGTAGCAATTTTTAAAAATAGTTCAATGCTATGAAAGAAGAGTTGAAATCAATAGATGCCAACAATGTATAGGAATTAGATAAGTTGACAGAGAGGTGCAAAGCAAGTGGGTTGTAAATGGATCTTTAAGATCAAACATGGCTCACAAGGATACATTGAAAGGTATAAAGCTAGACTTGTTGTCAAAGGTTACACTCAAAAGGATGATATTGACTATAAAGAGACCTTCTCTCTAATTTCAAGGAAGGACTCTTTAAGAATTATTATGGCCCTAGTGGCTCATTATGATTTAGAGCTTCACCAAATGGATGTAAAGACCACTTTTTTAAATGGTAACTTGGAAGAAGAAGTTCATATGGATCAGCCGGAAGGTTTTGTGACCACAGGAAAGCAACAATTAGTGTGTAAATTAAAGAAGTCAATATCTAGACTAAAGCAAGCTTCCCGACAATGGTATCTTAAGTGTAATGATATCATTACTTTTTATGATTTCATAGAAAATATTGTTGATCGGTGTATCTATATGAAGTTTAGTGTGAGCAAGTTCATTATATTAGTTCTATATGTTGATGATATCCTTCCTGCTGCTAATAATATGGTTTTTATTACATGATGTAAAGAATTTTCTCTCTAATAATTTCAAATTGAAAGATATGGATGAGGCATTCTACGTGATAGGAATTGAATTATTCTGTGATAGATCACAAGGATTGTTAGGATTATCTTAGAAAGGTTATATCGAGAAAGTATTAGAAAGATTTCATATTAAAAAAATGCTCTACAGGGATAATTCTAATTCAGAAAGGGGAAAATTTTAGTCAAATGCAATGTTCACGAAATGATTTGGAACGTAAGGAAATGGAGTTTATTCCTTATGCGTCAGTAGTTGAGAGCATAATGTATGCTCAAACATACACTTGGCTAGATATCAATTTTGTTATCAGAATGTTATGCTGATATCAATGTAATCCTGAAATGGACTACTAGAAAGCTATAAAGAAAGTTCTTAGATATTTACAACGCACAAAGGACTATATGCTCACATATAGAAAATCAACCCATCTCAAAGCGATAGGTTACTCAGATTCAAACTATGCCGATTATATAGACTCACGGAAATATACATTCAGTTATATGTTCCTATTAGCTAGAGGGGCAGTTTTATGAAAAAATAGAAAGCAGTCCATCATTGCTATTTCCACCATAGAGGCTAAATTTACGGCGTGCTTTGAGGTCACGGTTCATGGATTGTGGTTTTAGAACTTTATCTTTAGTCTTAGCATTATCAACCGTATTAATAGATCGTTAAGAATTTATTGTGATAATTTTACAGTCATTTTCTTCTCTAGGAATAACAATTATTCAAAGGGTACGAAACACATAGATTTGAAGTATTTTTCTATGAAAGAAGAAGTGTAAAAACATAAAGTTTCAATTGAACATATTGATGCCGATCTTATGATAGCAGATATGTTAAGTAAATACTTACCACTCAAAACATTTATTGGTCATGTTGAACGGATGGGCCTTATGGATAAGTCCTTATTAGTATAGCGTTTTGGCATGTATAGATACATATAAGTGTTTTGCTCAAATTGTTATGACACTTGTGAATTTAATTACAGTCATATTCTGTTGTATACAATAATTATTATTTGTATGATAACAATTACAGAGTTACCCACTTAAAGTTTTAAGAGCTGAGATGATTATGTGATACATACAAGGAATCATGTTGTATAACTTATGATCGCCATGATCCCATCCTCTTAATTCAATTAAGGATGACTTGATTGATTCCATGTATTGTGTGCACTTATAGTTTTAGTGTTGAATCACCAAGTCGTAACATGGGCCAAGTAGGAGATTGTTAGATTAATTTAATGGCCTATATCACTTACTAATTTGAGTCCAATGAACAAAACAAAGTTCTGAACCATTGAAGAAACAAAGAATAGAATGAAAGAAGAGAGGGAATCAATAGTTACAAAAAATATCATAGATTCTGGTATGACAAAAACAAATGGATCCATTAAATTGTCTTACACACAAGCCATAAGCATGCAGTATTTTTAGGATCCAATAATTTCAAATTAACGACCAATTGAGTGATATAGGACCCCAATATTAATGGTTTGGATTCTTGTTTAATATAGATTGAAATTGAGTCAGAAACCAAAAACTCAAATTAACAGGAATTTGTTTGTCCATACACCACAAAAATAAAATTCAGGCTTAGAAAGTACACTAGCAGAATCTCGTCACCCTACAAAATTGTACGCAAAGAGTCTATGTATGATTTTCAATATAGGATTTTTTTAAAATAAGAACTCTTTGATGCACTGGCATCATACGGTTGAGGATCAAAAAACCGTTGAGTCCACAGTTTAGAGGCATGAAAATCAGTATGATAATCATAGCTAGAACTTACAAATGGTTCATGGTTAATGTCATTGGTTGATATAAAACCTATAGCAACATTAAATTTAGTAACAGATAACACAAATTCCTTTCCCATAAGTCTAAATTCAACAATTCCTTTAGTAAACATGTCAAATTCTTCATAAGAATTAAATTGAAAGGTGTTGTAAAATTCTCTTGTCAATTCAACATAAGCAGGATAGTCAACTTTAACAAATGCATTCCAATAAATTGGCCCAACTAATTGCTCAAAGGAGTTATGAATTTATAAAGCATCAAGAGTCTCAGTCAAAACATACTTACATGGATAAATTTTTCTTTGGCTCAATTGTCGAAATCTCTTATTGTCCTCTGGCAGTTGAAAAGTATTGAAATCCCCACTTCGTGAGTTCCATTGTCTTCTCCTTTCAATTTGCTTGCCTTTCTGAGTTCGATTTCTAGTTGTAGGACCTTGGGTCGATTTAGAAATCAGAGGAATGGAGGCAGTCAACATCGCAGCTGTGGTATCTAATGGATGTTGGGTGTTAACCAATGTTGGGATAGGTGAAGCTAATTGACATGAGTCGTTCTTCTTGTGTGGCATGGTCCCAAGCTTTGGAACTTGATAAATTTGAAATCACCAAAATAAGAGCACAAAGCCAATGAAAATGTGGACTGCTGGGTGGCGTTGGTTATGGTGGTAAGAAGTGTAAAGGTTTTGGGGGTTTTCGTTGGAATAGTATGGGTGTTGGATAAATTGGCAATGGGTGAATGGAATTGAAATGGGTGAATGAAATTGAAATGGGTGATGAAATTAGAGTAGGTGGATGAAAGTCTAATGGGTGAAATTGTAGTGGGTGCGCGGGATGGCAGTGGTTGGGCTGGAGAAAAACTATTTTTCTTTAATTAAACTAGAATTGACAATATTGACATGTAAAAAATACTAAAGGGAATGAAAAAAATTTACAGCTGAAAATAAAACAAATTAAAACATTTTAAAATTGAGAAATATTGAAAAATATAATTAAAATTGAACATGAAATTTTTGGGTTGCCCCCAAATGTGCTTCTTTTAAGTCATTAGGTGGACGTGTTTATCGACTTACCTGATTAGAATTAGATTGGGGCTACCACCTCTATCTCTTCCACATTCTTGACTGGAGAATTCTCATTGTATGGTTTCAAGCGGTGTCCATTAATCTTAAGCACCTTGGAAGTATCTAAACTTTGAATTTCTATCGTACCATGAGAAAATACATTAGTAATAATAAATGGTCCAAGCCAAAAAAGTCGTAATTTTCTTGGAAATAACTTAAGCTTTAAATGATAAAAAAGAACTTTTTGTCATACTGAAAATTGCTTCCTTAAAATCATTTTATCATGAAAAGCTTTAGTTTTGTTCTTATAAATTTTCACATTTTCATAAGCCTCATTACGGATCTCTTTTAACTTTTGCAATTGCAACTTTCTATTATTACCAGCCTCTACCAAATCCATGTTTAACTACTTCACAGCCCAATAGGCTCTATATTCTATTTCCATAGGCAAATGACAAGATTTACCAAAAACTAACTTGTACGATGACATGCCTATTGGAGTTTTGTAAATAGTCCGATACGCACACAAGGCATCATCTAAACGTAAGCTCTAATCTTTTCTGTTCGGATTAGCTACTTTTTCCAAAATTGATTGAAATTCCCCATTGGAGACTTATGTTTGCACACTTGTCTGCGGATGATGTACAGTCGAAATATGATGTGAAACACTATGTTTCTTTATCAATGTTCCAACAATTTTATTACAGAAATAAGTTCCCCTGTCGTTAATCATGGGTATTCCATACCTGACAAAAATGTTAGAGATAAAATTAACTACAACCTTAGCATCATCTGTATTGGTAGCTTTTTCTTTTATCCACTTTGACACATAATCCACAGCTAGAATGACATAAGTCTTACCAAAAGATCAATGAAAAGGAGCCATAAAGTCAATTCCCAATATTTCAAAAATTTCATATACAAGGATATTTGTAAGTGGCATTTGATCTCTTCATCCTAGACTACCTGTCCTTTGGCAATGATCATAAAAATTATAAAACATGTACTTATCATAAAATAATTTGGGCCAAAATAAACCACATTCAAGAATTTTACAAGCTATTCTTTTAGGGCCAAAGTGCCCTCATACACAGATGAATTGAAAATTTTTAATATGGAAGGAATTTTATCATTTGCAGCATACTTTCTAATAATTTGATCAGCACAAAATTTTTCAAAGATGAGGTTTATCCCATATGTAATATTTGGACTCTTATCTAATTTTATGCTTTTCAGCTTTAAATCAATCACTAAGTAAGGACTTAGTTACCAAGAAATTTACTATGTTAATATATCACGGAATTACTTGTTGGATTGCAAAGAGACTTTCATTCGAAAATTCATCTTTGAAAACTTTAAATGCATTGACTGGAGTGATCTGGCTGAGCTAATCGGCCACCAAATTTTTAGCTCCTTTCTTATCTCGTATTTCTAACTCAAATTCTTATAGGAGTAAGATCCACCAAATCAACCTTAGTTTTGCTTCTTTCTTAGTCACCAAATATTTCAGAACTGCATGGTCTGAATAAATAATCACTCGTGTATCTCATAGGTAGGACTGAAAATTTTCTAACCCAAAACTATAGCTAAAAATTCTTTCTTCATTGTAGAATAATTCTACTGAGCATCATTAAGTGTCATTGAGACATAGTAAATGACATGAGGTATTTTGTTCATTTTTTCACCCAAAACTAATCCAACTGCACATTCCGATACATCACATGTTAATTCGCAGGGAATCCCCGATTTTGACCGGGTTGGCTAGGCCACGAGTAGATCATGGTCGGCCTGTCTGGCCCATGGCCCAACCGTTATTTGTATGCTAGAGCCACTAATGTTTCAACCAGATTGTACCCGACCTGATAGATTGGAATGGATTGTCAGCCCTTTAAAAGCATATACAAATGCTTCAACTTACAATTTTATGAGACCCCCTATTCCGAGTGTGCCTTGGCATAAACTAATGCGGCATAAAGGTACAAATCCAAAGCATTCTTTCATCTTGTAGTTAGCTTTTCTTGATAAACTACAAATAAGGGGATAATCTCCTTTATTCTTATGTCCCAAATCACTGCTCCCTATGTTCCTTAGATAATGAGTCTATTAACTACCTCTTCTTTGAATGTTCATTCTCAAAATTATTGTGATTACATTGTCTCAACCACTTTCAGATATACATTCCAAACTTGTTCAGCCTTCAATCCATTCTAAATTGGTTCAATCAGCTTCAAAACTTTAGAAACTTTGATCTTGACATCTTTATCATCCTACTATCTATTATCATGTATAATTTATGGTTCAAAAAGAACCTCAGAACCTTCAAAGACACAGTCATAGAAGTGGGGAATATTATCACTAGAGTGATCTTCCAAGTTATGGAACAACTCTACGCAAACACTGAGAGAAGGTAATTGTGGAGTTTTGTGTTCTTTTTGTCTAATGTAATGTTATGTAGGTTGGTTTTAGGTTATGGATTTTGAGGTAAAGAGGAGTCATAGAGTGATCTTCCAAGTTATGGAACAACTCTACGCAAACACTGAGAGAAGGTAATTGTGGAGTTTTGTGTTCTTTTTGTCTAATGTAATGTTATGTAGGTTGGTTTTAGGTTATGGATTTTGAGGTAAAGAGGAGTCATATCCCTCTTTGCAAATATATCACAATGCTGAATCCAAACATCAGGATAGTGTATATAAATATTGGGGTTGTATTTTGGTTGAATGGGTGTGTGAGTACTATCAATGGTTTTGGGAAGGTTATCTCAAAAGCTCTAAATATTATGGCTACGAAGATTAGTGTAGGGGATAGACTAGTTGCAAATTTATGAGGAATAGGTATGTGCATTCTACAAAGGACTTTTACATCCTAGGAAAAAGCTAGTTTTAGTGAAGGAGATCAAGTCAATGGATTCTACCAAGCTATATTAGTATCCTTGATGCTGAGTTGCTACAAGAATGCAATAAGTATAAATGATAAGAGAGGGTAAGGTGGTTGCTCAAACTATTTTCGGAGGGACAAAAGAACTAGGCAGTATTTGTATTTGGTCTTGGATAGTTTTAATTCTTGTGACATACACTGATTTGCTTGTATTCAGATTAGAATTTGCATCAATTATGTTCGGGTGGGATGGTTTGTTTTGATCTAGGTATGAGATTTGGTTTTGGGCAATCTCTGGCTATATATGTAAACCCTTCTTTTCTTGATTTCTAACATCACTAATTTATCAAAAAAAAACATTGATAAAATTTGACAAAAGAATAGCAAAATGTCTAGTCTCCATATTTGTCTTTTCTCCAAAAAACAAAAAACTCTCCCAATGAACAAAACAAAGACGTGAATGATAACATATGTAAAAGGGGTGGTTGTCCTCCCTTCTTAAAGTTATTTGATCAAATACACTCTCCTATGAAATCAGGTAGCAGATCCCCACATAAAGAAAACAACTTGATTCCCAAAATAATTAGAATCCTTAGTCTATCGAATCTGTTTTCAAATTAGACTTTGATTAAAAACCTTTCCTTTATATGTGCTCACGCTTAGTCAAAAACTTTTCTGCCAGCTGAAAATTCAAATTGTCATTGCTTTTCTTACATCTTTTTTATTCAAATTCAACTCCCATGTGTTCAAAATCACCTTATAACAATTAAGAAATAAGTCTATTAATTTTAAATAAAAATTTTAACACAATAAAGATATTTATATCCAAAGTTAGCCCAAAAATAATAACTTATCAAAAATTGGGAAAAGTTTTACGTTAATTTCTTTACCTCTTGTAAGATCTTTAATAAGAGAAGATAGAATAATAAAGAATTTAATTTTTAAAATTAATTTTATATAGAAAATTTTATTAGTTGATTTATATCTAAGCTGACTAGATAATTATACATATTTTTATTTTTAAAATTTACATTTAACTTGATTAAAAATAGTAATTTCATTTAAAATTCATTCAAATTAAATATTATAGATTCCGTCATTATTTTTTTAGAGTTTCATAATTATAAAAAAATAGATATTCTATTTTACATAAGTAATTATAAAATTTGTTATATTTTTAATAATTATTAAATTATTTATTAAATTAATGTAATGATGATAATAGACCAAAAATAGTGTCATTAAATTTTCTAGTGTAAAAATTTTATTGCTTAGATATTTTTAAATATAAAGATTTTAGTTATCTACTTCGTTTAAGTCTAAGTAATCATATTGTTTTGCATATATTATGATAAGAAATGAAAAATTATTAATATAATTTTTATGTGGTAGAAGATTAAATATTTTGTTTATATTATTAAATAATTAATTGTAGATTTAAGAAAGTATGAGTTATTACTTGAATTTAAACTTAAAATTTTATAATAAATCAGATTTATAATTAAAATCAAACTCATTTCTTGATTCGAATTAGATCATTTTTAAATATGCTCATCTTAATATACATACAAATTACTTAAAATTTGTGTCATTAAAATTATGACTTGGACCTATATGCCCTTACAAAATATTGAGTTCTAGATTTAGCTTTATTTCTAAAAATTATGATGCTCCTAGTCAAAAATTTTGCAATAAAGTGGTGGATATGGAGTTACATAAGCCCAAAGGTTCGGGTTGCAGTCGAGTACATACATATATTCTTTTCTTTGGTTTGTTTTTTGGTTTCTTCCCAACTTTGAAGTTGTCTTTTGTAGAAGAAGGAGTGGAGAAAATTTATAGGAGAAAATGACTTCTCAATATTACACTATTTTACGCTTCTGATAAGCCTCCTTATATAACATCTCTAAAACCAAACAAAATGATTACAGTTTCTTCTAAACTATAACCGCTCAATAATTTAAGTTTGCTAAATTAATTTCTATATAACATACTTCCGTTCAAGTTTGCTAATTCAACACTCCTCCTTAAACTTGAATCTTTCGTCTTCATTCGCAATCAGGACAGGTGATTCCTATCATTTTCTTAAACTTCTCAAATAATTCAGGCTTAAGGGGCTTTGTCATAACATCTACAACTTGATCTTTAGTTCAGCAAAATTGAAGTTCAATTTATCCTTGTTTTATGAGTTCCCTAATATAGTGATAACGTATATCAATATGTTTACTCCGTCTAAGATATACAGGATTCTTTGCTAATGCCATAGATGATTCATAGTCACAATGTAACATCCTACCCCCGACAGGAAGGGTAAAATCGTAAATTTGGCATAGGATGAGATGGATTGGAATGACTTAGGACTGTTCATGCATAATAG
>JANVCQ010033637.1:0-11713 GCA_025531925.1 Erythroxylum plowmanianum
AGAGTTCATAAGGAATCATGTGTACGTATGAGGGAATCTGTATAAGTAGTTGGGTTCCGAATACGGGATCCAACATTCTAGATCTCTAAGAAATAGACGACGATAGCTCGATCTAGCATAGAGGTTGAATATCGAGCCCTATCTTAGCTGTCGATAGAAGTTTTCTACCTCACATCTCTGCTTTCTGAACTTGGATTCACTCTTCTTGACAAACCCATTCTCTGGAGCGATAATAATGAAGCCAGATCTCTTGCTGAAAATACCCTCTTTCACTCGAGAACGAAACACATCGAGATTGACGTCCACTTCATTAAAGACAAAGTGGAGAAAGGAGAAACAAAAATTAAATATGTGAGCACCGACGACCAACTCACGAACGTTCACACAAAACCCCTCAGCTCCACACGATTTCAACTGTTGACAAGCAAACTGAACCTAGTTCAAAGCCCTAGGTTCAGTTCAAGTGGGGGTGTTAGAGAAGAAGATTTGGGAGAAGAGGGAGAAATGCATATGAATAAATCACATGCCTCTGCCAAGATACAGACAAAGCATAAGGCATTAAGGGAACCAGGTGGACCAGTACAATTTGTTATAACAAACTAAATCTCTACCCTTCATTTTATTTTGTACTCTCTAACAAATGTATGGCTCAGATCAACTCAACATGTATATAAATAAAAGTCTAAGCAATAATACAAAAGAGCTGAAAAACTATTTTGAAAAATACCTTCTCTCACACTTTCAACGCTTGAAATCACTATGGATCAATTTTGAAGAACTCTTTCTTCAAAATAGAACAAAACAATTTTGTCTCTTTTCTCTTTTCTATATTTCACGTACAACAATTGAAGAATATTCATATATAACTATACTCTTCGTTTTCATGCATGTACGAAAAGGAAAACGTTGAAAAGGGTAAATCATGATTCCTTTTTCTGTTTTGTTTTACATGCACACCCTGAAGAAACGAAAAATGAAGACAACAAATGTATACACGCTATATTCCTTTTTTAAATTATTAACGTTTTTCATAACTTAAAAACAAACAAACACATCATTTCATTTTGTTTTGGTTTTAAATCTTAAAACCAAAAACACAACCACCAAGTCCAAAACGCAAACTCCCTTTTTCTTTCTTTCTTTCCTTTTTTTAATAAATTATTATTATTATTTATAAAATGAAATAAAATAAAACTTCTTTATTTTATTCATTTTTTTGTATAAGAAAATTTTCAATATTAATTATATTTTCTGTGCTAGGAAAAAATATAATAATATGCCATATAGATTATTTAATAAATTTTCTCATAATAAATTAAATAATCATAAACAAGAAATATTATACTCATAAGTGTGTGACCACTTAGGTTTATCACTAAACCGGTAGTAATTAATCTAATTAATTACTAATCATGGTTGACATTTAACAACACCCCTTAATGACCGGATAGTGTGAAGTAACAACCTTACAAAGATGGAACTTGGTTAAGGTTAATGTATTATTACCTTACATCATTATAACTCCGAATTATCCTAAGGTATTGTTTAACTATCAAACCTTATTAGATAACCAACTATGTTACATTTCGATCATTAATGATTGGTGAATGACTTAGAAAACTCCTTTTTCTTACTCATTCAGTCACCCTGGCCAAGCTCTTGAAACAACCATTAAGATCAATGACAATATAGAGCTGAAACTCATTACCTAAAGTCAATGGATCCCATTTTAACTCACCACTAATCAGATAGGCACTTAATTATATCCAAGGATCATTTAACTAACATTTTTACACACTAGGTCTCCAAAGTCAAAACATAATAAGTGACCTATTGATTACTATGATGATCTCAGGTCAAAGGAAAAATATGCATTTAAATCTTTATGAGAATATCCCACTTGACAGTTCATAGGTAATATTAACCATTGGGAATTCTCAGTTTGGTTAGTTCAATGATCATATCTCCATATGCATCATCGATATATGTAACTTAGTAAATGAGATCTACTAATATCCATCCAATAGATACTATTACATACATATTGATCTAACCGGATCATTAAAGTCCTTATTTGATGATCCTATGATCAAGAACATTTTTAGATTAAACCCTAAAGACTTGACTCTCATTATCATGATCGCCATTATGATGGCAAGGGTATAAATTTAATCAAGGACTTATCATATTATAATTAAAAAATAATAAATGTAATATGATAATAAAATCATTTGCCATGTTATTAATCAAAATTAATAATCACAAAACTAAGGTGTTCAATCTATTACATAACAATTGGGTCATGGGCATAATTCCAACAATCTCTCACTTGACCTGGACCCAATCAGTCAGAACTTCAAGCCTATCTTCCACTTGTGCTTATCAAACTCCTTTGATCTAAGCGCCTTAGTGAAGGGATCTGCAACATTCTCCTTTCCTTCAACCTTTTGAATTTGAACGTCCTCACGCTCAACAATTTATCTAATCAGATGAAACTTTCGCAGAACATGTTTGGATCTTTGGTGTGTCCTTGGTTCCTTAGCTTGTGCAATAGCATTGGTATTGTCACACAATAAAGGAATAACTTCTTTTATTGAAGGAACTACACTAAGTTCAGTTAAGAACTTTTTCATCCAAACAGCTTCCTTAGCTACAACGCATGCATCTATGTATTCTACTTCAGTAACTGAATCAGCTATAGTAGCTTCTTTGGAACTTTTCCAACTCACTGCTCCTCCATTCAAGGTGAAAATATAACCAAAGTTAGATTTGCTATCATCCTTATTTGATGCAAAGCTAGCATCAGTGTATCCTATTAGCTTTAATTCATAGTCTCTGTATATGAGGAATTGGTCCTTAGTTCTTCTCAAGTACTTAAAGATGATTTTAGCCACTTTCCAATATTCCTCACCTGGGTTACCTTGATACCTGCTCACTATTCCTAGCACATAGGCTACATCAGGTCTTGTATATGTCATGGTATACATGATAGCTCCCACTATGCAAGCATATAGGACCCTACTCATGTGTTCCCTTTCTTCTAGGGTTTTAGGAGAATCCTCCCTACTAAGAGAAATTCCAGTGCCTATTAGTAAATAACCTTTTTCTGAAATTTCCATATGATACCTTTTTAAGATAGTATCAATGTACATGGATTGGGAGAGCCCTAGCAGCTTCCTTGATCTATCTCTATAGATCTTGATTTTAAGAATGTAAGTTATTTCTCTTAAATCCTTCATGGAGAACTGTTCAGATAGCCAAATCTTTGTCTTTTGCATGACTGGTACATCATTTCCTATTAACAGTATGTCATCTTCATACAGCACTAAGAAAATAACTATGCTCTTACTAACCTTCTTGTACACATATGGCTCTTCTTCACATCTAACAAAATTGAATTTTTTGATTGTTATATTAAAGAGAATATTCCAACTTCATAAAGCTTGCTTCAAACCATAAATGGATCTTTATAGCTTAGATATTTTATTATGAGCAGATGACAATGTGAAACCTTCAGGTTGAGTTATATAGACATCTTCCTTCAGCTCTCCGTTAAGAAATGTTGCTTTCACATCCATTTGTCATATCTCATAATCATAATATGCAGCTATAGCAAGTACAATCCGAATAGATTTAAGCATTGCCACAGGGGAAAAAGTTTCATCATAATCAATACCTTCCTTTTGATTATATCCCTTTGCTACAAGACGGGTTTTATAGGTTTCAACCTTCCCGTCTACTCCAATTTTTTTCTTAAATACCCATTTACATCCTATAGGTTTTGTATCCTTTGAGGGATAAACCAAAGTCCATACTTTGTTGATTCTCATGAATTCTAACTCAGATTTCATGGTCTTAAACAACTTCTCACAATCTAGACTTATCATAGCCTCTTCGTAAGTCTTAAGGTCAGCATTAATATAATTATCCTCATCACCTTGCACCATTAAGTTTAATATATTTGGTGCATAACGATCCCTAATAGATCTTCTAAAAGGCTCATGTTCAATAGGTTCTTCCTTTACATGATCTTATTATTGCACTGGTTCATTAACTGATCCATTCTCCTCATTGGTTGAGGCTGGTACCCTATATGTTAATTTCAAGACATCAAGTAAAGGCTACTTAACATGCATCTGATGCTCTTAAACTTGTGTTGATTTTTCAAAATCTTGAATTTCATCAAGATCTATTTCTACACCATGACTTGCTCTATTAAGGAACTCCCTTTCTAAAAAGGTTACATTTTTTGGCCACAAACACTTTGTGTTCAGAAGGGTGAGAGAAATAGTATGCCATAGTTTCCTTGGGATAGCTAACAAATCTAAACTTGTCAAACCTTGCTTCAAGCTTATCTGATAGCAATCTCTTGACATAAGCTGGACAACCCCAATCTTTCAAACGTTTTAGGTTAGGTTTACATCCTTTCCACATCTCATATGGAGTTTTAGTGATTGCTTTAGTGGGAACTTTGTTTAATAAATAGGCAGCAGCTTCTAAAGCATATCCCCATAGGAAGATAAGAAGATCAATGAACCCCATCAGGGATCTCACCATATCCAATAAGGTTCGATTTCTCCTTTTTGAAACACCATTGTGTTGTGATGTTCCTGGAGAACTCCACTGAGACAAGATTCTATCTTACCTTAGATAATCATCAAAATCATCACTAAGATACTCACTGCCACGGTCAGATCTTAGTGCCTTTATACTCTTACCAGTTTGTTTTTCAACTTCACTATGGAATCTTTTGAGTATTTCAAATGATTCAGACTTATGTTTCATTAGATACACGAATCCATATCTTGAAACATCATCAGTGAAGGTGATAAAATAAGAACATCCTCCTTTAGCTTGAATTTTCATAGGCCCACATACATCAGTATGTATGAGTCCTAAAAGTTCACTAGCTCTCTCTCCAGTTCCAATAAAAAGAGATTTGGTCATTTTACCTTTGAGACAAGATTCACAAGTTTCATATGATTCATAATCATATTGACCAAGGTATCATTCCTTGTGAAACTTGTTTACTATTTTCTCACCAATATGACAAAGTCTACAATGCCAAAGGTAAGTTTGATTTGTATGATTATCTCTCTTCCTTTTTTGACCAAAAACATTCATAATTGGATAAACAATTATTTCAGTTAAGACATAAAGACCATATTATAAATAACCACCATCATCACCTAGTTCGAAATCCTGTAATGAAGCAGGGTCTGAGAAGATTTGATAGTACGCAGCCTTACCCCTACATAGTAGAGAGGTTGTTTCTAGTGGACCCACATGCAAATGAGACAATATAAGAATGATGCAGGTAACAGAAACAATTCATAAAACATAAAATAAATGAAAATACAAGTAATGGGGAAATAAAAGCACTAAATAGAAATAATAATAAAAATACCCAAATCTCAAGATATAGCTAAAATAAATGCAAATAACACTAATAATACTAATCACAAAATAATAATAATAATAATGATGATGATGATAATAATAATAATAATAATAATGATAATAATAATAATAACATAATACTAATAAGAATAATAATAAAGAAAAACTAAAGCTAGTAAGAGACTCAATAAAAGGATAATAATAGTAAAATAATAACAATAAAAATAATAATAATAATAATAACACTAAACTACTAAAAAGAATAAAATATTGATAATAATGAAGAAAACGTTAATAATCCAATAACTTGATAAATAAATGAATTACTTAGCAAAATAAAAATAAAATAAAAATAATAGCAGTAAAGATATAAATAATAATAATAGATTAAAAGTAATAAAAGTGAAAAAATAGGTGTACGCCAGAAACTACCGCAGAGACAAATATGTATTTGGGAAGAGAACTCCAACTGAAGAGGCCTGAAAGTTAAGGAGGAGGAAGGGAGGTAATGGTTCTCCAGGAAAAAAAAAAGATTGACTACAGATTTGTCAGTTGGTGCCCTATTATAGTAGAGTTTTCAGTCGGTTCAAGGCGGGTGGCAAAGGTAACGATTGGTGTGCTAGACTCTATTCAGAAACGTTCATCCAAATCGAAGCAATGTCACAGATCCTGACTGTCCCCTAACACCCTTCTTTGTTAGATCTAACAAGAGCTACAAACCGAAACCTATAAGCAGAACCCACTCTGCCTCGTTCCACAGCGAGGTCGGGCATTACTCACGAGCTTCATCCTCCCTTAGGCGACTAGATCGTACTAGTACATAACAGTAAAAAAAATAAAAAAGAGTGCACTGAACAATTGGGACTGACACCCGAAACCGCCACAAACGTCCGAGAGACGCACAAGGAGACAACTAAAATAACAACTGACTAACTAGAAAATGCCCAAATACACTGGATAATATACTTGCATGACAAAAATAAAGAGTCATAAGATAAAAGTGTGCACCTAGAAATTGCGTGTTAGGGGTCGGGGCTATTGCTCCATGCCTTACATACTTTACCAAACAATAAAAATATCTGTTACCTTCACCTAGGCTGGAAATGACGTGGCGTGGAGGGGAGGCTCGTTTGACCCCGGCGATGGAGGAGCAGCCACGTCGCGAACAACGTGGCGACGCTCTTGGATAGATAAAATCAAAATGATTCCTCGTATGTTTTCTAACAACTACATTCTTCATAACATCTGTCAAGGAAGAAAATGTGAAAAAAGAAAATGAAAAAGAAGGAAAGAAAGAAAGATCAAGCCTACGTGTGTCGATAGGTAGTTCCGTGTCAGACTCGGTGGTTGTGGCTCTAACCATGTCAAAAATGTATTTGCCGAAAACTTGTCTGCATCGTTGAAACTTGGAGGTCGATTTGGTTCCAGATTTGGACAAATGGAGGCCAAAAGAGGAAGGGTGGGAGTGGAAGAGCCACCGAAGACGGCAGCTGTAATACGTTATATGTTGGCTAATATGTTATTCTTCCTATTGGAGAAAACCCTTAATCTAAAACCTTAACTAATAGGCAGCAAACTCCACCATTTCCAAACTGGTATCTAAATTAAACAAAATGATGAAGCATTATATCAGGGACATAAAAGTTAGAAGTTGTTTTCGGTAGAATTTGTAGAATCTAGAGAAGAAGACGAAACAATAAAATCAAGAAAATCATAAACCTCATAAACCTAAAAAATCCAAGCAATAAATCTATAATAGCATCTGATCCTAAAAGAAAATCAAGAAATTGCACTTGCAGAATCGACTTCAAGACAAGATAATTCTTGAGAAAGGCAAACCTCAGTGACAACCTGCTCCGCCTCAAGCAAGCACTTGTAATTTGAACGATGGGGAACCGAGCACGAGAGAGTGTTAGGGTTCTCAAGCTTAACCCAGTCGAGTTGAGCTAGAAGTCTCATTCAACTCAAATCTCAATTTTCGCATGGCGAGCCAGGCTATTTTTGTCAACCCTAAACCCATCACTTGATTGGGATACGCTCTTGTATTCTGAATCGGTCTTTGACTTCTAAACCTTAAACCCTGAAGCAACAAGCCCAAAGCTTTAATCCTCGTACGACATAGAACCCACGCCAAATCTCAAACTTCCACACCCCCACGATGTCAAACGTGTTATTTAGAATCTTAAAGGAAACTCACAAATTCGCGAGCACAACAAATTTATACAACAAAGACATAATTTTGTACATATTACACAAAATCAATCAAGAAATGACATAGTTTTATACCTTTTCCCCCATCAAGATGTTTCTCTTCCCCAAACAACCAATAAATCTTCTCTTTCACCAACGACGGAGATTCCAGCTTCTTCTCCTTCTTTTCTGAGTCAGAAGAAGAAGAACTGTGATCGTGGATCTTCTCGCTTATCTTCTCCACCATCGATTCGATCGGATTCTCAGATTCTACAAATTCTATCCACTAACATATAATTCATCACCATGAAATATATTACATTGGTTATTCTTAAAGATTGTATGAAATCCACGCTTGTCTAATGACTAAATGGGAACAATATTTGAAACAAACTTAGGAACAAAATAACAATCTTCCAATAATAAAGTCTTTCCTGTAGGCGTTATAAGAGAAATAGTTCCTACAGCTAGGACAGCAACACTTGCTCCATTCCCAACTTGTAGCTTAACTTCTCCTTTCTTCAATCTCCTACTAATTTTTAGACCCTGTAACATATTGTAGATGTTAAAGCTACTACCAGTATCTAATAACCATTTAGTGGAATCAATATTAGTTAAAGAAATCATGAAAACATTTTTCATAAATGTCCCACATTGTTTCTTGCCTTTCAAAGTAGCTAAATACTTTGGGTAGTTCCTCTTCTAATGTCCCTTTTTTGTACAGAAGAAGCGTTCAACATCCTTTTGGTAAACTCTCTTCTCCTTACTTTTGGATTTGTTCTAAACACCCTTGGGTGCAAGATGATTTTTCTTGGGCTTCTTTTTGCCCTTCCACTTACGTTTAGAAGATTACCAACTAGGTTCACAGACCCTATCACTTTCACCTTCTCAGATGATGCTACTTGATTTTTATAATTGATCAACAAATTGAGCATTTCATGAAGATCACAGTCCATCTTGTACATGTTAAAGTTAACAATGAACGGTGAAAAAATATCAGAAACAGATTGTAAGAGCAAATCTTGTGACAACTCTTTCCCTAGTGAACACCCTAACTTCTCAAGTTGTTTTATAAGATCAGTCATCTTAAGAACATGGAGTTCCTACAGGAGATTTAGGCTTTAGTTTAGACTTGGATGGGGAGTTAGATAACTAGTATCTAGTAGTCCTACTTTGTGACCCATACATCTTCTTAAGATGCTCAATGATTTGTGGAGGATTCATACCTTCATGCTGCCTTTGGAGTTGAGAACTCATTGATGCTAGAATAATGCACTTGGCATTAGTACTTTTTTCATTATACTTAAAATATGCATCCAATGCATTAGCATCATCAATTCCCTCAGGACGCACTTCCTTCATAGGCTTATCAATTATATTGATAAGTTTTTCATGCATAAAAATAATTCTTAGATTGCGGTATTAATCATCAAAATTGTTACCCGCTAGCTTATTAGGATCAAGGATGCTTCGTAGTGATATAGTAGACATTTTGAGAAATCTAATAAAAGAGAAAACACCAAAATAAGAACACAATCATATATCATTAAGACATAGACTTTTATCTAAATGATATACATATTTAAAACATGAATGAGCCCTTTAGTTGTCAAGTCGTTACTCATGAATAATTAAAGAGTGATACATTTTTATTTTATCATAAAAAATTTATAATAGGCTCAATACTATATAGTCTCCTAGTTGTCAGGTCATTTCTATTAGTATAATTTAATTTATCCATCCAAGTGATGGATAATTAATTAATATTATACTCCCTATGTAGTCTAGGCCAAAAGTATAAAATTAAGTAATTTTTCTTCATATATGCATCATATGTAATAGAAAATATTATTTATCCTTGAACTACAAGTTACCTAGTTATTAGGTCATTCCTTGTAAATAAAATAAATATTATTATCTTCTTAAGTAGAAAATTCTTTTTGATAAAATATCATATATTATATCAAAATAAACTCAATAATTTTAAAGGTCAAGATTTTATGTTATTAAAACAATTTTAATAACATTAGTGATCATATCACTTATTCAGACAACATTTGTACAAAAAATTTTAACCAAAAGCTTTAAAAAAAAAACTTTTGCATTAAAAATGCGTACAACATCTAGCCTTTAATGTTTTTTCATATTCTGTGAAACCATTTTACTCTCAAAAGCTATTAACCAACTTCCATAACCCACTGAACTCTCTTCCTTTTATACGTATACAAAGTGTAATTTTTCTAGAATGAGTTTTCATATAGGAAAAACAACTTATGTTTTCGGTAGTAAGTGTCTATTTGGTTCAGTTTTTATAGGATGAATAAGTACTTTTTTTCATCGCAAAAGTTTTTTTAAGAAAAATGACTATTTGACTGTAAAATGAAAAAGTACTTTTCTAGTAGTTATAGCATTTTTGGCAGTCAAAATACAACTTTTTAAGAAGCTCAACTTTAGAGCTTTTTAAAAAAGTACTTTTCAGGTAGATTTTTCAAATCAATTAATAAGCCTATTTTTAGTCTCTTTTATCCTTATATTTTATACATAATTTTTACAATACCCACAAACTCATCTTCACGTTTATTTTAGGATTTATATAATATTATTTGGTTTTTTAATATGTTTTAATATTTATTTTTGATATTATTTTTGCTTATATTATAATTCATATAAAAGATTTGGTTAGATATATTTTCATTTATATTTCATATGGTTTAAAATTATATAATAATTAATATATTGTGTTTTGCTTATTGTTTAATATACTTTAAATAATATTTATATGCACAAATAATTTTTATTACAAAATAAAATATAGTTAAAATTAATAAAAGTACTTTTTATTTTTACGTTGCCAAATAGTCTATTGTATGAAGCTTTTTTAAAAAAGCTATTTTTTAATTGACAGCTAAACAGTTAACTGGTTTCTTAGAAAAACTCTTCTAAAAAAAGCTTTACTGACAAAAGCTCTACAGAAATGGGGGATATTCGAACAATCACTAAAAACAAAAATGTATATCTATATAAATCCAAAATTCACGTACATAGCATATATGCTTCAGACCCGTAACTTGCATTAACCATCGCACCATAAAAAACACAACAGCTATTAAAAGTCTTTAATGAATTTACTATAGACAACTTTTATGGAGATAACATTTGTCCAAAGCTTTTAATGAGTTTGCACACTTTTAACCATTGGTAAACATGACAAAAATGAGAGAATGCAAAACTCTCTTCGTAAGTAATACATGTTACATAACATGAAGTGAAGTGTTTCAGTTTCCAATTTCAACATAAACTCAAGATGTTTTCATTCATATTAAATAAATAATTTTTAAATATTAAAACAAAGAATACAATAAAATATGCAAATTATTGGTCATTGTCAAGTATGATATAAATACAAAATTGGCTCTAATATCAATTGAAGAATCGCAAATGCAGCGGAAATAAAAATTGCAATCCTATATTTATTTATTTTATTTAACAAACATACTAATAACAAAAACAGGTAAAATAAATACTTGAAATGTGATGTTTAATCGATACAGAATTTCGAAAATATGAAGTCTCTATGCACCCCACACCAAAAAATACATCCCACTTTTAACACTTGATATGACTATGAATCAATTTTGAAAAAAAACTTTCTTTAAAATGGAAAAAAGTTCTCTTTTCTCTTTTCTCTTTTCTCTTTTCTGTTTTCTATATTTCACGTGCAACAATCGAAGAATATTCATATATAACTATACTCTTCGTTATCATGCACGTATGAAAACGAAGACGTTGAAAAAGGGTAAATCACGATTCTTTTTTTTGTTTTGTTTTATATGTACCCCCTGAAGAAATGAAAAATGAAGATAACAAATGTATACATGCTATATTCCTTTTTTAAGTTATTAACGTTTTTCATAACTTAAAAACAAACAAACACATCGTTTCATTTTGTTTTGGTTTTAAATGTTAAAACCAAAAACACAATCACCAAGTCCAAAAGGCCAACTCCCTTTTCCTTTCTTTCTTTCCTTTCTATTAATAAATAAATTTTATTATTTATAAAATGAAATAAAATAAAACTATTTTATTTTATTCATTTATTTTGTACAAGAGAATTTTCAATATT
>JANVCQ010033675.1:0-11712 GCA_025531925.1 Erythroxylum plowmanianum
TTAATTTCTAATAACTTATCAAACCTCTAATTTAACTAAATTCCTTCATTTAATAATCATTGACTAAGCACTAAAAAAAACCTCAAATAATTTTAACTAAAAGGAAATTAGCAAACTAATCCTCAAAATAAAAATAAACATGCTTATTTACTATGAAAAAGAATTGGGGTCCAACAAAGATACCCAAACTTGTCATCAATAAAGAGATTGAATAATACAAATTCAATAGAATACATATCTTATAAGCGACTATTTAGATTAATAAAAAGAAATTCACTTCATTAACGTACCTAAATTTCTAACACTGGAGAGAGAAAGAGAACTTAATTAGATATCATAATCAACTAATGACACAAAAAAATTTTCTTCGAAAAATCATACAATGAAATAAATGTTCAGTAGTGAATGGATTAGACAGGAAGAGCAATGAAGATTCATCTTTAAGCTATAAAGCTTCATTGATGAGGAAGCATCAAGGAAAAGTTGTAAGTTTATAAGAGCGTTGTGATAGAGGAGTGACAAAGACAAGAAAAAAATTAGGGATAAAAGAGAATTAGACTTGCTAGCAAAGGTATAACTATTTAGCACTAAGTAAGAGTCATATAGCATGTCCAAGTGTTTATGTTCACATGATATATTAGTCACATCAACAAAATATTAGTGAAGACAATGTTTTGAATTAAATGGTCCAATTTTTTAAAATGTTAGAACTAAATTGAAAACTTTTAAAAGGTTTAATATTTTTCAATTATGTTATGTTTATTTTTTGCGGGATTTTGTTTCACTTATAGGGATATTTTGACATTTTTTAACTTTATCTTAAACACAATATAGGAGGCTAACTTATAGGGAAGTGGGTGTTGCACAATTGTTGATTTTTACCAAAAATGATAACATTCAATTTATTTAAATGAGTTCAAGATTATTTTGATCAAACATAGAGTTCATAAAACTTTATTTTTATTTTTAAAATTATAAAAATTATTTTATTTAATCGAACTTGAATAGATTTCAAATCAGACTAAATCTTAAATTTTTTAGGCCTAAACTCAGCCAACCTATTGCCGCCTCTAATCACTACCTACCAACTAGTAAAGAACACCCCAACCCCTACAAGGATAGTAATAGGCTAGATCGAGTCAGGTTTGTTTAAACCCAACTAAATTTTTATTTTTAAAAATAAAAATAAAATAATGTTTTTTATAATTGTCGAGCCTCAAGCAATGCCCACTTTTTTTTAAAAAAATTAAGCCTAAGATCAATTGACTTCAAACCGGCCAAAGTCTAGACCCAAATATTATCCCTAACCAAAACTTCCTCATTCATATCGTCATCATGGTTATTATATACTAAAATTATATATCATAAAGATTATTTAGTGATGTGTACGAATAATTTAGTTTATGTTAATTAAAATAGCCATAAACTCCACCATAACTGTGTAATTGCTCTCTTATTTAAAATTTTTTAAAAGTACAAACTAATTATGTGCATTATTTGTGTTAAAGAAGACAAAACAAAAGTGATAAACAAAAATAAACAATACCATCTACTATGATAATTCACAAATGTAAAAATTAATTTGATTCATCAAATACTTTTAAGAGAGTTATTTCATATATAAAATTCTTATGGTGCTTGAATTGTTAAATAACATAATGACATTATAGGTTCACATAATTATAATTAAATTTAACTTATAATAAGAAATATAAACAAATTGAAAAAAACCTAATACTATAAGGGACAATAAAGACCATTCATGGAAAAATGACTAATATGATATATTTTGTAAAGTTATCAATTAAAGTTCCAAAAGTCTTTAGGATAAAAGAAGATGTCAAACCTAAATATAATAATTTATTTTAAACATATGTAGAAATTAAAAATGCAATTTTAAGTTTAAAAAAAAAGGATATCTGCGAACAGATTCCCATATCTCATTGTACAACAAAGAACATCTTTGTGATCTTGACACTCTACTACAATCTTATGAGTATTTAAATCCAACATTCCAAGTAAAATATGCTGCACTCGTATTTTCTTATCTTTTTATACTGATACACTTAGTTTTTATTCTTATTTGATGTCTAAATCACGTAACTTACATTGATTTTATCATTTTAAGTGTTTTAGATATCAAGTGAGGAAAATTATGCTAAGGAGGGAGATTTAGGACTTTTAGATGTCATTTTTAGAATAAGGAGGTCGAAATACCCCAAGGTTACCAAAGTTGCAAAAATCCTAATCTTATTAGGATTAGGATTCCCCAAGTCCTAATGCAACTAGGATTTCATGTTTTGGAGAAAATCTAGCTAAACAAGAATCAGGAGCTAAACTTGGCAAGGGATGGTGAAATCCTAATTCCAAAAGGATTATGAATCCTACTCAAACAAGGAATCCTACTTCAACTAGGATTTCTACTTTTCGGAAGATTCTTGTTTGCCATTGTGAGAAATGGGTCCAAGAACAATCTTGATGGTTAGGGGACATATAGATTGGCAGAAATGAAGATCCCTATTTTTTAGGAGAATTGATGAGCTGGTAGCACCTGATTGATACACGTGGATGGCACTTGGCATCCAGTTAGCATGCCATGTCACCTACCACATCAAAATCTTAGGACACATAGTGCCTACATGAAAGCACGCGTGGACTGTCACTTAAGCCCTAGGAAGCGTGTTTGACATGGAGGGAAGCTTCTAGAAGATCCTAATTCTATAAAGAAAGAAAAGACCTACTTCTACTTAGAAAAGAAATCCTCTTCTATAAGGAAAGAAAGACCTACTTCTACTTGGAAAAGAAATCCTCTTCTACAAGGAAGGAAAGGCTTACTTCAACTTGAAAAAGAAATCCTCTCCTACAAGGATTTGATGGCCATACCTCCTTCAATATAAATAGGGTCCTTTAGCATTAGTTTTGAGGGGTGTTCACGTTTTCTCTCTTTTTTTTAACTTGAATCTCTCTTCTTCTCTTTCTCTCTCCTACGTTCTCTATTTCTCTCTCTAGGTAGAACCCTAGTTTTATTTTATCTTCTTCATCTTATATCTGAATTCTACACTATGTTTTCTATGATGATTTTTAACTTTGTTTTAATTAAAATCATGAACTAAATTCTCTTTTCTAATTATTGAGGCTATTAGCTAAATTCATGGTTATTTTTATGAGAAACATGTGCATATAATTGATGAATCTATGATTGAAAATTTGTGCTCTTGATCTAGATATGATTGCTAAATTATGCATGTAGATTTGTAGTAATGAATTCGAATTTTGCATGAATAATTTGTATAATATCTGATTAATTTAATTGTTGGACAATAAATTGATTAGGTTAAGTAGTAGCAACTAATTAAAATTGAATCATGTATGTAGGTTTTAGTTAGTTGGATCAAGACATAGGTTAATTTTATGCATGCCAACTTTCTTGAAAATTAACTTAGGTTCTACAGACTTGATTTTGATCTTAATGCTCTTGTTATTGTGCTGTTCATGTTAGTTTTAGATTAATGCATTAACAAGAAGATTTTGCATGTCATGTTTGTTTTGAATGCATCTATCTTTGCTTGATGAACCCTAATTTTTCAATCTAAGAAATAATTCATTTTCAATGATTAAAAGCAACCAAAGGATTTAGTGAAAACATTTGCAATCAGTCTTTAATTAATCTAAACTTTTTTAACTCAAATTTTCCTAGCAATTTCTCTCTTGAAAACCTTCAGCTTTATTTTAATTTTCTGAACTTAAATCGTGTCTTCTTCTTTCTCTTCTTATTTATGTTTAACGCAAGCAAATAAATCCCCCAATCTTGTCCTATTATGTCATATAATCTAACATTAGTTCAAGCATAACATTTATGCATAGTTTGCTTGAAAGTAAAAAAATCTTCCTTGTGTTTTGATCTCTATGGCACGATAACCTTACTTCACTATACTACAAGTCAACTTAGGTAGGGGATTAAATTTGTAGGCTAACGACCCTTTGACCTAAAGGGCGCTGAACCTTCTTCTTAACCCAAGCAACCATCTCATGCTTCTAAGGTATCTCATAACCTTGATGGTTCCACTTTTAAGCTAGCTCCACCTTTCCCTTTGAGTTCTAACAGGCAAAAGAAGGAGGATAAGGAGAAAGAAATATTGGAGTTGTTTAAAAATGTGGAGATCAACATTCCTTTACTGGAGGCAATAAAGCATGTGCTCAAAGTATGCCAAATTTCTTAAGGAGATGTGCACCACTAAGAGAACCAACAAGGTCAGAAATGGTGATATAGTTGGTTAAGGAGATAATGTAAGTGCTAATTTTTGAAAGAAATTACCTATTAAGCAAGGAGACTCAGGTGCATTTTCTATCCCTTGTGTGATTGGTAATATGTGTTTTAATAAGGCTATGTGTGACTTAGGAGCTTCAATTAGTGTGATGCCAAAATCCATCTTTGATTCTCTTAATGTTGGTTCTTTGAAAAGCACTTTTGTTATCATTTAACTTGATGATAGGTATTTTGTCTATCCTTTGGGTTTGTTGGAAGATGTGTTAGTGAAAGTTGGTAGCTTGGTTTTTTTTGTGATTTTTATATTATTGAGACATGTTATGATCACCCTCACATATATTCACCTCTTCTGCTTAGGAGATCATTTTTAAGGACTGCTAAGACTGTGATTAATTGTGATGATTGCGCTTTGTCTATGAGGATTGATGATGAACATGTCTTCTTTAATTTTAATGAGGCAATGAAATATAATGATGATGTGCATGAATTACATAACTTGGATATCACTGATATGTTAGTGGATGAATTTTTTGCTTACGATGGTGATGATGGAGTTAATATTACTTTTATGTGTTCCTTCTTCTCATCTTTTGATGTTAACGCTAATGGTGTCATAATTTTTGAACCTTATGTGATTGATGCTATTATGGCATTTCAATCTTCTTATATGATTCCAAAATTGGATGTATTTGCTAATTTACCTCTTTCCCACAAGAAAGTCTTACCTTCTGTGTTGCATGCGCCTGAGTTAGAATTTAAACCTTTGCCTAATCATTTAAAGTATGTTTTTCTTGGATCTAATGATACTCTTCTAGTGATTATTGTAAAGAATCTAATAACTATACAGGAGGAAAGATTGTTGCGTGTCTTAAAGGGATTAGTCCTTCTATGTGTATGCATTGCATACTCTTATAGGATAATTCCAAGCCATTGAGGGAGATGTAGAGATAGCTCAATCCACCTATGATGGAGTTGGTGAAGGCTAAAATTTTGAAGCTTTTGGATGCAGGTGTCATATATCCTATCTCTGATATCAAGTGGGTAAGTCCTATCTATGTGGTTCCTAAAAAGATGGGCATTACTGTGGTGAAGAATGCTGAGAATGAGTAGGTGCCCACACATGTACAAAATGGCTGGCGAATGTGTATTGATTATAGGAAGTTGAACAAGGTGACAAAAAAAGACCATTTTTCTTTGCCATTTATGGATCAAATACTTGAGCGCCTGGCTGGTAAGTCTTTCTATTGTTTCCTTGATGGCTATAGTGGATATAATCAAATTGTTATTGTCCTTAAGGATCAAGAAAAGACTACCTTTACCTTTCCATTTGGTTCATATGCTTATAGGAGAATGCCCTTTGGTTTATGCAACGCACCTGCTACTTTTCAAAGATGCACGATGAGCATATTTTCTTATTATGTTGAGAGGATCATTGAAGTTTTTAGGGATAACTTTATTGTCTATGGTGATTCCTTTTATCATTGTTTAGGAAACTTGTCTTTGATCTTGAAAAGATGCATGAATACTAACCTTGTTTTGAACTATAAAAAATGTCATTTTATGGTAGAACAAGGGATAGTTTTGGGGCATATGGTTTCTGAACGTGGCTTAGAGGTTGATAAAGCTAAGATAGATATTATCTTGTACTTGACTTAGCCTTCCTCTGTGAGGGATGTTTGATCTTTTCTTGGACACGCAAGTTTCTATCGTAGGTTTATCAAGGATTTTAGCAAGGTAGTCCCGCCCCTATGCAAGTTGCTAACCAAGGATGCCGAGTTCATCTTCTCCCAAGAGTGCAAGGATGCGTTTGACTTGTTGAAAAACAAGTTGACAATGGCACCTATCATCCAACCACCTAATTGGGAGCTTCTTTTTAAGATTACGTGTGATGTCAGTGACTATGTAGTTGGATCTATTCTTGGGCAACGTATAGGGAAGTCTTTGCATGTGATTGCTTATGCTTCTAGACATTGGATAAGGCTCAGTGCAATTACCATACATCCAAGAAGTAATTGTTTGATGTTGCATTTGCTCTTGAAAAGTTTTGGTCATACTTACTTGGCACAAAAGTTATTATTTTCACTGATCATGCAACTCTTAGGTATCTCTTGAAGAAAAAGGAATCCAAGCCGCACCTTATCATGTGGGTTTTGCTCCTACAAAAGTTTGACCCTAAGATTAAGGACAAGAAGGGAACTGAGAACTTTGTTACTGATCACTTGAGTCGACTTAATGCCAACGGAGTTGGTGCCATTCCTATCAAGGAGACCTTTCTTGATGAATAGTTGTATGTCGTCCTCTATGCTACTCCTTGTCTATGGTATGCTGATTTAGTTAACTTTTTGGTTACTAATAAGTTTCCCTAAGGTATGTTTAAATCCTAAAGAGATAAATTCCGTGCTGATGCTAAGTATTATTATTGGGATAATCCATATTTGTGGAAGTTCTATACTGATCAAGTTATTAGGAGATGTGTGCCACAAGATGAGTTTAATTTCATACTTGCTTTCCATCATACTTATTCTTGTGGTGGTCATTTTGGTGCTAAACACACAGCTCATAAAGTGATTGAAAGTGGTTTCTTTTGGCCTTCATTGTTTAAAGACACATTCCACTTTTGTAAATCATATGAAAGATGCCAAAGAACTGGTAATATAACTCAAAGAGATCAGATGCCGCAAACTACTTTGATTTTTAGTGAGATATTTGATGTTTGGGGTATTGATTTCATGGGTTCTTTTCCCTCTTCTTATGGCTACCTTTATATTTTACTTGCTGCGGATTATATATCTAAATGGATTGACGTTATTCCTACTAAAACTGATGATGCTAAGGTTTTTATTGGATTTGTTAAGGCTAACATCTTTTATAGGTTTGGCATTCCAAAAGCAATAATTAGTGATAGGGGGACTGACTTTTGCAATCCATCCTTTGAGGCCATGTTAAAGAAGTACCACATTTTTTACAGAACTTGCACAACATACCATCCTCAAACAAATGGCCAAGCTAAAGTTTCTAACCATGAGATCAAGTCTATCTAAGAGAAGACAGTGCGTCCTAATCAAAAGGATTGGAGTCTTAGATTAGGAGATGCCTTGTGGGCTTATAGAATAGCTTACAGGATCACTTTAAGAATGTCAACCTTTAGGATGGTTTATGGCAAAGCTTGTCACCTTCCAGTAGAACTTAAGCACAAAGAGTTTTGGGCCATTAAACAATGTAACTTGAACTATGATGAGGTTGCAAAGTTTAGGAAAGTATAATTGCAAGAGCTGGAGGAGATAATGAATGACACCCACGAGAACATAAGGATTTACAGAAGTCGAAGGCAGTCTATGACAAGCTGATTAGTAGGAAGGAGTTTGATGTGTGTCAGAAAGTTCTTCTCTACCAATCACACCTTCACCTCTTCCCAGATAAACTTTGATCTCGTTGGATTGGACCTTTTATTGTCACTTGTGTTTTTTTATTATGGTGCAGTCGGGGTTGAGAGCATGGATACGACTAAGAGGTTCATAGTCAATGGCCATAGGTTGAAGCCTTTCCATGAAGGTTTTCAATCTACCTTAGAGGAGATGCACTTTGTCGAGCCTATCTATGAGGAGTGATGAGCATTAACATGATGTCGAGCTAATGACGTTAAACAAAAGCATTGAATGGGAGGCAACCCATCATACAAAAACCATATTTGATTTCTCTTCCCTTTCTTTTTCTCTTTACTTTTTCATCATCATCTTCTTCTTCTTGGAATTTCTTTCTCTTTGGTGTGTTTTTATCTTCTCTTCTTGCTTTGATTTCAATATTAAGGATAATGTTGTGTTTAAGTGTTGGGGGAGGATTTAGGATAGTTTTTGCATTCGAGTTTTAGTTGGTTATTGGTTCAAATATTTTCTAGATTTTCGTGCCTTAATGTGTCACACCTTTGCCCTTGCTTGAACTTCAAGGTTTGCACTTGTACTTGCATGCTTTATTCCAAAAACCTATAAACATTGAAAAAATTTTAAAAATATTTTCTATTTTTGCATGTTTTGCACCTTAAATGTTTGTTTTTATCTTTTTATCTCCCAATGATTGATAAGAATATGAATGTTATAGATGAGAATTAATCTGTGATTTTAGAATCATAAATTTGATGAATGTGTTTTTATGTATGTTCTGAGCATGATGGTATTTAGACTGACTTTGAAACTACATTATGTTGACTTAATAGATGATTGTCCCATGTGAGCTTTTGAACCTTCAGCATGTCTCTTTGATGTGTGATTTCGTGCTTGTTTGGATGGGCTTATATCAGTAGAGCTTTTGTCAGTAGAGTTTTTCTAAGAAGAGCTTTTCTAATAAACCAATTAACTGTTTGGTTGTCATCTAAAAAAAAAGCTTTTTTGAAAGAGCTTCATACAATAGATTATTTGGCAATATAAAAATAAAAAGTACTTTTAATTTTAACTATATTTTATTTTGTAATAAAAATTATTTATGCATATAAATATTATTTAAAATATATTAAACAATATGTAATATTGTATAATTTTATACTGTATAAAACATAAATGAAAATATATCTAACCAAATATTTTATATGGATTATAACATAAGAAAAACTAATATCAAAAATACATATTAAAACGTATAAAAAGTAAAAAATATTATATAAATCTCAAAATAAACATAAAGATGTATTTGTGGGTATTATGGAAATTATGTGTAAAACATAAGGACAAAAGGGACTAAAAAATAAGCTCATTAATTGATTTGAAAAATCTACCTAAAAAAGTGCTTTTTTGAGAAGCTTCAAATTTGAGCTTCTTAAAAAGCTATATTTTAGCTGCCAAAAAAGATATATATACTAAAAAAGTGTTTTTTCATTTTACAGCCAAACACTCATTTTTTAAGAATAAAGCTTTTGCGGTGAAAAAAAGTGCTTATTCACCTCTACAATCTCAACCAAACAGGCATTTCATCCAATGCTTTGTATCTCTAGAACTTGCTTCATATCTTATTGAGACTACATTTGTGCATGCTTTACATAAACATGATAAAGGTCCCCAAGATTTTAAACCACTTAACCAAAAAACCAACCCAAAGCATGTTGTGTTGGACCTTGAATGTTTCATGGAAGTTAGAACTATTTGAAGGAGAAATTTTGGCAAGTAGTCATGAGTAAAGAGCAAATGAATGAAAATTCTTGAACCTAGAAATGATAGACAAGGGTAAAGTAGCAAATGAGAAATGTGGATATATCTAAGTTTTGTTTTGGTGTTTCTGGTGGATACAAGATTTTGAAATGAGAAGAATTAAGGTGAAAGTTAGAAGTAGAATTAAAGCCAAAAATGAAGTTGCATTTGTGTAGTAAGTGGATGAAGAATAGGTACATACGTGTATGTTATGGTATTGGTGTTCATGATTAAACATGGACTTTATATTTTCTTCAGATGCTATTGATTTGAGATGGAGTTGAGAATGAGGAGTAAATGAAGTAGAAAAAGTCATCTTAGTATGATTTGTGTTAAGGAAAGACTGTGAAACTAAAAGGATGGTTGATCTGGAAAATGTTATGGAGAATGTTTCAGTCTTTTAGCCACAACTTTTCTCTAATTATTTAAACGAAATAATTCTTGATTTGGATTAAACTAGAAACATATGGCTATATTTCTTATGAAGACCTAGAATTTCAATTTTGTCTCTAAGAGTCTCAAAATTTGTCATGAAGTGAGAACTGAGTGTAGCACATTGGTGCATGAATGTAAAATTCATCTTTGGACTTTATGGGAAAATTGGGATTGATTTAGATAGATTTTGGCAAAGTTTTCTTCTTGAGAGTTGTAGATCTTTCTTTTAGCTTTCCAACGCTATATAGTATGGAATTTTTGGACTTCTAGATTGAAAGTCATGGTCCTTATAAGGGCAGAGGTGCAAGAGAGGAGTAGCTTCTTCTGTCTTTTGCTTCTTCTGTGATGACGTCATCTCCTTCTGGGTTTTCTTTGTGATGACATCTTCTCCTTCTGTGTTTTTTATCATCTGTGTTTTGTTATCGTCTGTGTTTTGTATCGCTTGTGTTTTGTATCGTCTGTGTTTTGTATCGTCTATGTTTTGCTATTCTTCTATGTTTTGCTGACGCGTCTTCTTCTGTGTTTTGCTGACGCGTCTTATTATGTATTTTGTTGACGCATCTTCTTCTGTGTTTTGTTGACGTGTCTTCTTTTGTGTTTTGTTGACCCGCTTCTTCTGTCTTTTGCTTCTTCTGGGATACTGTTCATAAACTTCTTATGGGTTACTATTTATGAACTTCTTCTGTCTTTTGCTATCTTCTATGTTTTGCCAATTTGCTTCTTCTGACTTTTATTTCTTCTGAGTTTTGCTTCGTCTGAGTTTCTACCTTTCACTTCTTCTTTTTTCATTTCTTCTGTGTTTTGCTATCTTCTGCCTTTTGCTTCTTCTGTTTTTGCTTCGTCTGTGTTTTGCTATCTTCTGGGTTACTGTTCATCATATATCTTCTGTTCCATTTTTGATCCTTCAAAAGATAGAATTTGTCTTCAAGGTCCTCATGAAAGTTGTAGAGCTTGAAGTCTTCTTTCGAATCATCTAAAGAACATCTTAATGTGATATCCGTAGGGAAAGTTATAGAAATTTTACCACTTCTTCTGCCTTTTTCCATTCGTCTGCTTTTTCCTTTGGCTTCGTCAAATCCTATCGTTTGATTCATTTTGACTCTTTAGATGATAAAATCTGACCTCAAGGTCTTCTTCAAGATTTTAAATTTCAAAGTTAAATGAAGTGATTCTTGAACCCTTAGATTCCTAACATTGTCTTTTTGCATCTCCATTGAAGGTCATAGCTCTTGGTGTTGATTTGAAAGAGATGTATAAAATCAAGTAAGGGTATTGATTGGAAGAGTAGGAATTGGATATTTTACTGAACATGCTTCAGTGTTTTGATGATTTATGGATCGGTAGAGTTCCAAATGAGATAATTCTAGTTTCAAGATAAACTAGATACGTGGAGCTATAAATGGTATGAAGAAGTTGAAGTCAAATTCATTTTCTAAGAGGTTTAAATTTTTGATAGGAATTGTGCATAGTATGCTAATTTGGACAAGAGCAGTGCAAAAATGTTTGAAATGTATCTTTCAAATCACTGACCCGAATTGAATGATTTTGGTGTCATTGGAAACATAAGACAATAGAGAAGATTTTTCTAGAATAAAGTGTTATGTCAGAATATTCAAAGGTGCTTTTGGCAAGACACTTACATGTAAAAGACATAAGGCATAAATAGAAGGGCATAATTGGAAGAAGAAGCATTGTCTTACCTATAGATGGAAGGAAGCAGAAGAGAATAACAAAAGGGGAAAGAAAGAGAAAGGGAGAGTGTCATGAAAAAGAAAGAGAAATACAAAGAGAAGAAGAGAATGAGAGAAAGAAGAGAAAACAAGCTAGGGTTTCAAA
>JANVCQ010033685.1:0-11711 GCA_025531925.1 Erythroxylum plowmanianum
GTATAAATTGATTTTGACCGGTTTCCAAGGATCAATCTTAGGATTGAATGATAAGCCGCGATCAGTTCTACCTTCACTGCTTCTCCACTGTGTTCTACCAAGAATAGGCTCTCGAAGGACATGGTGACAATGAATGATGAACATTGTTATCACTAACCCATTAATCTTCTATTTTTGATTTTGAAGTACATGATGAAATCTAAGGGAGATTCTAACTCTTTACCTTACAGCATGTTGTTGACAAGATTCTTTAGAGAATCTAGAATCTTACTTGACAAAGGTAGCATGGTAAAAATGGATGTGAAGAGCGTTATTAATGCCACTACTATTAACAAAATGGGAATAAAGATTGAAACTAAAGCAGATACAGGTTCAACACCAAAAGCAAGGTCTGAGGGGAGCTTGTAGTAAGACGGAGCAAGAGTGAACATATTACATCTAAAAGAAAAACAAAACCTCGATCAACAGGAAGAATATCACAGAAGAAAGACTAAAAAATTGTCTAATGTGTTAATAAAAGCTAAAACTATTCTACAGAAAGAAGAAAGCTAGGTTTAACAATCATCACAATAAATGTAATTGAAGAGAAAGGCTGAGACACTTTAATAAAAAAAATCCAACCAATCAAGAAGGTCACTAAGATTGTTGACCTTACGACAACAAGAATAGAAAAAGCCGAAAGCTCTGATTCTTGGTGGAGATTTTGAGAGGTAAGAGAAATGATAGCAACCTACTAGTTCAGTTTTCTCTAGTTTGCAAAGTCAATCAACAAAATCATCTGGAGAGACAGAGATAAAAAGGAAGTTAGTATTTGAGAGGAAGCCTCAACAACAACTTTCTTCCAAACCAACAGAAGAACAAAAGAATATGAAGCTTTGTCTGAAGAAGGTTTCTTCATCTGATGTTCAACAGAAGGCTAAGATAGTTGAACACCAATTGGAACCTTACAACTCAACCAATCAACAAAAAGGATTTAAAAATGAAGATTATAGAAGAATTAGTACCTGTTCAAAACAGAAGTTCAATTATTATCAGAGAACCTTCAAAGAAGACAGTCAAGGTACAATTCAAACCTATACTAATAAACGATCAGACAATACATCTTCTCAGTCATGAAGAATGAAGACTTTATGGTATTCGACAAGATAAGAAGGTAGAACCATAGCCAATGAAGATTTCAAAGGATCGGTATACAATCTATCCGATTAAGAGCAGAGCATCAATAAAGATAGTTCCAGATATACAACCAAGATGTTCAACCCCCATGATAAACAAAGAAAAAGGGAAGAAGAAGATATTTCCTGAAGGACATGAAGATGATCTTACAGAAGAATAGATTCAAGTGGCTATTAAGAACATAGATGATGCATGTATTGCAGCTCAACATAGAGGTATCTATATATCACATCACATTTCAAGGGCATCAGGGAGTCAATTTGGAGTTTCTACTAAAGATGAAAATTTCAAGGTAGTTGGCACTATGACAAAAGAACGGTACATAAGTATCACAATTGAAGGTATCGATTTCAACTTAGAAACCTTTGTGCATTTAATCATGCATTTTTGACCCTTAGGTTTCATACCTTCAGTCAAAAATGTGTTATATCTTCTTGGGCAACCAATTCTTAAACTACCTAAACCTGATGATCTTGATCTCCCAGAAAAAAAACAAACCTTCAGATTACCCTCAATCAAAATCATAGAGTTAGAAGTTTTACCTACAGAACCATCTGTTGTTAAAAACCTTCATTCACTTAGTGAAATATAACAAGATCATATAGTTAATTTGGAGTTCTTGAAGCATTTCATCAATTGGAATAAAGCAAGTCACAAACAGAAGGAAGTTCAGGAAGCCTTAGTGAAAGATATTGAGGAAATTCATACTAAGGTTGATGAATTGGGTGACTTAGTGGGTGATCTTCATGAGGAAATAGCAGTTCTACATGTTACTATTGAACAAAACCTCAAGATGCTCCATACTGACATGCAACATACATTTTCTGAAATTCTAAAGCGTCTACGATGAGTTATCTTTTTGATTAATAACAAATAAGGGGAGAAAGAGAAGAGAAAGAAGAAAAGAAGAAGAAAAGAAGAAGAGAAGAAGAAATGGAGAAAATAGAAAAGTAAAACTATTAGAAAGCATTGTATATCTTGTGCATGCATTTCTTGTGTTTTCTCCATTTGAACACTATTCGTCTTAATATCATTTTATCTTCTAAAATTAGGATTATTTGTTATCATCAAAAAGGGGGAGATTGTTAAGTCAAGAAGACTTCACTTCTATTAATTTTGATGACAATCAAATAATAATAATCTTAGAACTGTAACTGTTTTGATAAGTTTGTAAGTGCGTAGAAAAATGTAAGTAACACTTAGTCAAACCCAGAAGATGCGTGGTTAACACTAGACGATACATCATCACCAGACGATACGTCAACATCAGATGATACATCAACACCAAATGATACGTCAGCAACAGATGATACACATCAGCAATAGACGATACATGTCATCACAGACGATACACGTCAACAACAGATGATATGCGATAACAGAAGAAGCGTGATACCAAACGAAGTGACCTCAAAAGAAGTATAATACCAGACGATACAAAAGGAAACTACTCTAGAACATCAGTCAGTTAGTTAGTTGGAGTTAGTTACAGGACTTAACTAGTAACAATTTCTAGAAGATTTAAGAAGCAGTTTCTTAAGAAGACAGTTAAAGACTTAGGCTATAAATACTAGTTCTAGTCGTAAACTAAATAATGTTTTTACAAGAGAGAAAATCTGATTGTACAATACTTAGAGAAAATCTGTATTCAAAGAGCGAAAGAAAGCGAGCGAATACGTCTATAACGTGAAACTCAAAATTATCTTTCCTAGAGAGAGAAAGAAAGTCTAGAGCCTGGAAAGGCTAAGAAAGTAAATAAAGAATACTTTGTGGGAGAGATCTGAAGAGGCTCTGCAAGTATAGAAAGAATACTTGTAAAGTTGAAGAGTATAGTAAAATTTTAGACAAACTCTGAGAACTAGACATAGCCCAAGGTTAAGGGTGAACCAGTATAAAATCGCGGCGTCTATTCTCTAACCCTTATCTTTTAATTTTCTTGTTGTTAGAAGAGTAAATAATAATTCTTGTGATTGCATTACTTATCGACTTTAGTAAAGTTTTTTTGTGATCATTTGAATTTTGTAAAGAAATTCAAGAAATTCCTAAAGATTAATATCTTTGAAAAGTTTACACAATTAAACCCCCCTTCTTGTGTATTTTACGTAGTATACATGATTTCTATAATAACAAGTGATTTACTTCATTTGATTGTCTCATTAAAGTAGATATGCCAATTCCTAGATGCTTGTTTCAATCTATAAATGGATATCTGAAGCTTACATACCGTTTCTCCATTAATGGATATGAAACCATCAGGTTGTGTCATATACACATTCTCGATTAGGTTTTCATTAAAGAAAGCCTTCTTCACATCCATTTTCCATATCTCATAATCATAATGAGTGATAATGGCTAGGAGTATCCTAATGGATTTAAGCATAGCTACTGGGCTAAGCGTTTCATCATAGTCTACGCCTTGCCTTTGATGATAACTTTTGCTACAAGCCTAGCTTTATAGGTAACTACATTACCCTTCATATTAGTTTTCTTCTTGAAAACCCATTTGCACCCTATGGGTTTTATCCCTTCAAGTGGGTCAATCAAAGTCCTTACTTGGTTTTCATACATAGAATCTATTTTGGATTGCATAGTTTGAAGCCATTTGTCAGATTTTGAACTTTTCAAAACCTCTTCATAGGTGGTAGGCTCGTCATCTTCTATGAGCAATATGTCATGAAGTTCACTTATAAGAAATTCATACCTCTCGTAAACATATCGTATCCTACCTAACCTATGAACTTCTTATGTGTTAGAAGGTTGAACTATTGTTTCATTTTTATGAACAATAGTCTCGAGTCTAGGCAGTTGATCTGCGTCTATTTGATCATCTTGAACTTCCACAAGTTCAATTTTGCTCCCACTGTCTTCTTTTAGAAGAAACTCTTTCTCTGAAAAGACAGTATGTTTTGAAACAAACATTGTTTGTTCCAAAACATGGTAGAACTGATATCCTATAACTTCCTTAGGATATCCTACAAATAGACACTTGTCAAATTTAGATTCAAGCTTATCTAACTGAATCCACTTCACATAAACAAGACAACCCTAAACTTTCATATGAGAAAGATAGGATTTTTTTTAGTTCACATCTCATATGAAGCAACATCAATTCACTTAGATAGGACTCTGTTTAATACATAATAAAAGTTCCAAGGGTATAGCCCAAAAAGGATTTTAGTAAATCTGCTAAACCCATCACAGACCTCACTATGTCTAATAAGGTTTAGTTTCTCCTCTCAGCCACACCATTGTGTTATGGCATGTAAGGTGGAGTCCACTGGGACAATATTTCATTTTCCTTGAAAGAATCCAAAAACTCTTGGCTTAAGTATATACCACCTTGATCTGATCAAAGTGATTTAATACTTCTCCTAAGTTATTTCCCAACTTCATTTCTAAATTTTTTGAACCTTCCAAAGGCTTCAGACTTGTACCTCATAAGATACACATACCTATATTGAGAATTATCATCAATAAAGGTAATAAAGTATACTAAACCACCTTCGAGATGTATAGACATCGGACCATAGACATTAGTATGTATTAGGTCTAAAAGTTCACTAGCTCCCGCACCCTTTCCTTTAAAAGGCAACTTAATCATCTTGCCTAGTAAGCAAGATTCGCATGTTTCATATAATTTATAATCAAATGACCCTAAGCTACCACACTTATGTATTTTAGACATGTGCCTCTCACTTATATGGCCAAGGCGACAGTGCCATAAGTAAGACGATTTCACATTATCTCGTTTTATTCTTTTGTTATTATTGATATTTAGAACTAGATTAGACATATCCAATATGTATATACAATTTCACAATGTACCCAAAGCATATAATATTCCATTCAAATAAATTGAATAACCATTGTTACTGAAATTTAAATGGAATCCAGCTTTATTAAGACTAGAAAAGGAAATTACATTTTTAGTCAAGATAGGTACATAAAAACAATTGTCTAATTCTTATACAAGCCAACTAAGGACCGTCAATACATATGTGTCTATAGCTAATGCAACAACTCTTGCTCCATTTCCCACTCGTAGGTCTGACTCTCCCTTTTTGAGTTATCTACTATTCTTGAGGCCCTGCATGTCAATACAAATGTGTGAGCCATAACTAATATCTATACGTATATGTTATTATCAGAAATAGTATGAATATCAATAACATAAATAACTGAAGTAGATCGGGAATCATATGCCTTCTTCTAGTTCAGGGACTCCAAATAGGCCTTGCAGTTTCTCTTCCAGTGGCCATCCTTACCATAGTGGAAGCAAGTTCCCTTCGAGGCAGTCTTCATTTCTTTCTCGACACCTCCCTTAGGTCATGCGAACTTCTTCTTCTTTTGGCTCATTTTCTTCTAACCAGAAGAGTCCACTAGCATCATAACCATGTCCTTGCGGATAGATGGCTCAACTGCCTTGAGCACATGGATCATCTCGGGAATTGTGTTGGATATATTATTCATCCGATAGTTAAGCACAAATTGTGAGTAACTATCGGTTATACCTACAAGAATTAACTCAATAATTAATTTATGATCTAAAAGAAACCTAAGGAGGCCATCTGCTCGATGTAGCCATTCATCTTCAGTGCATACTACACTAGAGATGTCTCATCAACCATCTTGTAGCAGAAGAGCAATTGTGAAGTCTCGAACCTTTCAGACCTTGCTTGCTCATCAAAGAGCTCCCTAAGATGATAGACTATAGTATGAGCATCCATAGCCTTGTATTGCTTTTGTAGCTTCGATGACATAATGGCTAGCAAAATATAACTAGCCATCTCACTATCATCGAGATACTTTCTATACGCCCTCCGATCATCATCAAAAGCATCAGCAGCAGGGGATCAGGAACTGGTTCTTCCAAGACATAACTAAGCTTCTTGGGCTTTAGAACTATTCTCAAGCTCCTGAGCCAGTCGAGGAAGTTTGGTCCAGTCAACTTCTTAGCTTCCATCAATGATCTTAGATTCATACTAGTACTTATGGTGTTGACTCGAGCAATAGCGACCTATCGTCAAAGAGAGAAAAATTATAATGTACTTAAATGCATGTCTATAAGGACATTAATAACATACGTTATAGCTCCCACTATTTTTCATGAATTCATAACCCTCAATATATATATATATATATATATATATATATATATATGAGAGAACTCGTAGAGAAATTTTCCTAATGGGTAGGTATCCAATATCCCTAAGAATGACCTTGGGTTTGCCTAATAAGTCACCTTAGTTCAACTGGTAGGTATCGATCATACCAATTGTATCTCCAACGTAACTATTGAATCTAGTGCTATCAACTGTTGATGTGTACACACTCTTTGGGCTATCAACTCTTGACATGTGCACATCTAATGTACACTACCCAACTTCACCTCTGTCCATGTTAATCTTGGGTTTGCCCATCAAAACAATGCTTATAGTTAAAACCATTAATCCGAAAATCCCATTTCCATAGTTCGAACATATTCGTGTAAAGCGGGCTTGGGTTTGTCCAACAACATTAAATTTAAAAGGACTCTTGGTTTTTGTCATATTAAAGGAAGGCACTAGTTTTGATATTCTAAGTGAGGGGTTTGACTAAGGTCTCATCTAACTTTGATGGCCTTGTACATACTACTATAACTACATAGCATGATATGGACTACCCAATCAAATCGAGCCTAAGCCCATTACCATCCATCATGTAAGCCCACATATTCTCCTAACCATGCATTCTCTAATGCATATATGTAAACACATCATTTTAGTTATGAAATCCTATGGATCCAAACATGAAAGGCCCAATTCAACATTTGGATCTAAGCTCAATCCAACACTTAGATTTACTATCTTCCTTTCACTAACTTGGTTAAAATTATTATTGTATGTTATTTCATTTGGAATTACTATTAATCTAATTAACATGAATTCATAATTTCATAAATTAATTAAAAATCAATTTACCTTAAAATAATTATTTGATGTCCAAAATTAAATAACTTCAATTTTGGCACACATGCCAATTTTTGTAGTCTTACTAGAAAATCTATTGCTCTACTAAAATTAATTCAAAATTAATTTTTATAATTTCTCAAAATTTCCAAAACATCAAGCCATCATTCCAAGCATCTCTAGGTGATTTCGTGATGGTCAGAATAATTTAGAAATCACCCAAAAATTATTATGATCATCGAAACACTGATAAGACGTCAAAAACAACAAATATGACTTCTGAAATTTTTATGGAAATCAAATTTTGAGCAAACTTATTTAAACATGAATCAAACATAAAACTAACACATTTTTTGTCACATAAAAATATTTTTAAGGTTCTGGAATCGAAATATAAAACATACAAAAATATCAAACAAAACAGATCCTACAATTTTTGGAAAACTATCCAAATTTGGAAAATTGTTTGACAAAATTATTAATTTTTTAAATAATTCTAAAAAATTACAGAGGCATAAACACATTCCAAATATGTTCACATAATTTTTCTAGAATCAAATTCCACAAAATCATGTATAACCTCATCAGTTTATCCAATAGACATCACATGACCAACAGAAAGACAAATTTCATGCATTTTTATTGTAAATTTGAAATTAAGTATTTTAATCATATTAAAAATATATTAAATCACACCAGATCATTCACATACATCTTATGAACAGATTGTTGAAGGGAAATCGTGAAAAATTTTCTATAATTAATTTCAAACAAAACATTACAAGTCTTTAAGCTCTCACAACCATGAAAATAGTTTTCGTATGTCATGTATTCTACATGTAACAAGGCACAAGATGGCTCTAATACCATAGTAAAGTTCCGATCATGCATCTTTCACATACTATATATCAAATATATGCAACAAAAAATAAAACAAAACCTTAAAAACCATACCTACTCATGCATATAGATACAAAAATCAAAAACATTAAATGTAAGATGTTTACATACCTTTCCAACGATCTCCTTCGTTCTTTAATCTTCTCTATGTTGGGTTGTCGTAAACCCCAACGATCAATATAGGTCATCTCTAATGAAAGTCCACATAAAGATAGAAGGATGAAACCTCACTAGAAGATGGATAGAGTTCTTTCTTTGTGTTAACAAAGACAAGAACTCTTGTGAGAGTTAGAGAGAAAAAGAGTGTGTGTGTAAGAAACAACCTTTCTTTTTTACATGTCTCTTAAATAAGATGCACAAAAACCATCTCTATTTTCTGTACTGTTTGGCCTTCCATTACCCCCATCACTAATGGAGAGTTACAAAAAGTTAATGGCCATGAATAACGTGCATTAATGGAAGTTATGGGAAGTTAATAACCATGAACAACATGCATTAACGGAAGTTTTGGGAAGTTAATGACCAAATTGGCAACCAACAACACTTATTTCTAATTCATTCCATACAATGTTCACTCTCTCATATCTTGAACCACCATTCAAGACTATTTTTCTCATCCTTCAAATCTCTTATGTGTGTGACCCACTAGGTTCCTGGTTATGTTGGCCACTTGAATTAACACTTAATTCAATTAAGTTAAGAGTGGTATCTAGCAACACGTCATGACCTCCAATTGATCATAAAATCAGTGATTTGACTATTTCCATATGCAATGTTGCTATGCAATTCGCCCTTTCACCATCTATACCCCACTTGGTTTAGAGTATGTGATCGGGGCTTAGTTAAGTCTTTGGATTACTCTCTTGGAAACCGAATAAAAAATTTAATTCCAATGATTGTAATATAGAGTACAACCTCGAGTCGTCTCAGTTGATCAGAACCTAGTGCAAATGATCTAAGCTAACCTAATTGTCATGAAATGCAACTAAATTGGTTAAAAGTGGGGTTTTGGATATTTGATAAAATTAAGGAAATTGAACTAAATGAAAGAAAAATGTATAAAAAGGTATTTTTTGGATTTTTTTGGGAAATGAAAAGTGAAAACACAAACAATGATCAAATATGATAAAATCTTCTTGAAAACAAGCTTTGATTATCATGGTTCAAAACAAATCTTTTTGGAGCTAAATTCACTAAGTTTTCGAATGATAAACCTTAAATAACTCTTTAATTCCAAGGTTTTATCAATGAACTCCATTTCTTAAAACCTTGTTGAATGCATCTTAGTGTGTGTAATGGATAAGTTAATGCAAGTGGTCAATTTGGATCAAACATAATCTCAATATCAAACACAACTAGGCAGATAGAAAAGGATTAACACAATCACCAAAAAGACATATATGTAACTTCATATATTAAAGCTCAATGTTCTACATCAACCAATCCACAACACAATACATAGTTCAAAACTTGATTAAACTCTAATCAAGAAAATCCAACTACAAAGCATAAATCCTAACTCAGGAGTTCATAACAATGTAGTCAAACACAAATGAACTACTCCCCTTTTGAAGTCCATGAACTCAAGCCATCACTACATCTTCAAGAGGAAATGGTGCCTAGCCAAGCATCATTCGGGGAGCACTCACAACTGTAGACACACCCCTAGCATCCATGGCAGCAGCAACAAAATGATAAGAGCAACAATGAGACGTCAAAAATTGTTGAAGGATGAGAGTTGAGAGAGTGAGTGATGAAGTCTCTCAAGTGTCGACTCCTCTCCATAATATCTGTCCCAGCATTGTATAACCTAATTTGGCATGTTTTTAAATGTTGGATGGCGGGTCGGGTCAGAACAATGAGAGATTTTTCCAAATATATTCTGGTTTTTTGACGTTTCACCACGGCATACTTTTCTTGAAAGGTTTTGTGCATTTTCTGGATCCTTCGCCGCGGCGAGAGAATTAATATTTGCTCGATGAACTTTTTTCGAAAGCTCAGCCTGGATTCCTTGTTCTTCGCCGCTGCGAACTTTTCTCAAAAGCTTTATTCTCCTGTTGACTTCAATTCAGCGAATTGACTCCCTTCTCCTTGAGATTCCTATAATCAAAAATAGCAATTTGTAGTATCAATTGTTCTTAGAAAAATTAAGAAGTGCAATTAATACCAATTATGACAATTTTACTATCAAATTGCATAAAATAAAAGTGTATACTCAAGGATTAATTTCAACACAAAATCAAGAATTAGGAGTCAAAAAGTATAGTAAAGGCCATGAAAGTGTTGTCAATTTAGATAATAAACTTGGGCTCAGTCAAATTCCCCCACACTTAGACCTTTGTACTCCTGGACAAAGTTTATAAGAGACAAAGAGATACAAGTGTAAAAGAAAATTTTTGACCATGCTTAAAACAATAATATGAAATTAGCAAAAATCACTTTCTCAGAAATCAACCAAAGCAGACTGAAAGAGTGCCAATAAAATAAACATTATAAGAGTTTAATCCAAGAGATTGAACAAAAGAGATTTCACTCAAGTTAAGGTGTTTGCTCTCATCTCACTTGTGTTTAGGGATATTTTCACTCTAAAATCTGCTTAGTTCATTCTCTACCATAAGCTTGTAACAGTCCTACTTCTCCACTACAAGAACTATAATTTTGAAAATCAAGAGGACTTTTCAAGGTTATAATGCACGGAAGGCCATATGAAGTGGATGGAATGGACGAAGGAAGAAAAAGTATGAGTACATGCACTATATTATGAAATAGATGTCAATAGTAAGACAATATTTGCACAAATGATACTTTTGTCTTCTCTTTTTTTTCTTTTCTTTTGACAACACAAAAATAACACATACACAAAAAATATATTTGTTTTCTCTTCTCTGTTTTTTTTTACGAAATAACTAGAAGAAAATGCAAAAGAACCTATTGACACCATATGAAGATGCATGCATGTACTCAAAAATAATGGCTTAAGGGGCTAGCAATGGATAAGTGTCTATGGAATTGTGTTTGGTCAAAGGGTTTAGAAAGAATGTCTCTATCATGTTATCAAAATTCTAGTTCATAAAGCTTCGATTAAGAATTGAAACAAGTTCTAGAGAGATATGAAATAAGCAGATGCACACAAGAATTAAAAAAAATTAGGCCCAAATATCCTTCCAACAAGGGTAATATCTCTATGAACAGTATCAAGTCTTAAAAACATAAAGTGCCACTTTAACATCATGCCTTCACTTACTTTGTGTTGAAAACATCGAAATTAAAATTGGCCAAATCCGACTATCATTTAAAGAATGGTAAGTATTTTCAAAAACTCAAGAATCACTTTGAAATTTATAAATTCTTTCACAAACAAAAGTGACAAGAGTCGAATGAGGGAGAATTTTAAAGTGAGGCAAATTTTTAAATAAATTGGTCCTGCAACAGTGTGACGCCGTGGTGAAAAGTTTGTTCGCCGAAGCGAACTTATCAAGCAATCATTGTCGTGGCGAAGAATGAAGCTCACAACAGCGAGAAATGAGTTTTTGGCCACAACAAAGGCACAGTACGCCGCGGCGAAAAATGGCAGAAACTCAATTCCACAAACACTAAGTTTAAAAATTTTGAACAATATGCATAGTTGACAAACACAAACATATAAATGGCCCAAATGGAGATGGGAAAAGCTCCCCCACACTTAAA
>JANVCQ010033695.1:0-11711 GCA_025531925.1 Erythroxylum plowmanianum
CCACTTTAGCGAGGTCTATAGGACAACCAAAAAAACTAGATGGGAATACTTTTCATGCTAACAGAGGAAAATTTGCATGTATTTGTGTTGAAGTTGATCTTCGTAAACCATTAGTTCAGATGATTGAAATTGAGGAAGTAAAATATCGAGTAGTATACCAAGCTTTGCACAAGATATGTTTCTGATGTGGGATATACGGGCATGTCTCCGAGACATGCTCCACTAGAAAGGTTAGTGATGAAACTGGAGATTCTGTGATTACGAAGAGTCCACCAGCTGAAGATTTTTAATCAGGAGGACAGCTGGCCTATTCATGGGGAATGGATGGTTGTCACAAGGAAAAATAGAGGGCCAAGGACATTTCCTCATAATGTGAGTTTGGGTACTAATGGAATCCAATTCCATGGACTTGCCACGGCGGAGGAGGAAGTACATGAGATAGGAATGGGGAGTTAACTGGAAAGGAGAAGGAATGGTTCTCAGCCAACATTCTTTATTGGCCAAGGTAATAAAGGAAACCTTCAAAGACATGGGCACAAGAAACATATGAGCGTTACCTCGCGCATGGATAACAAAACAAGGTCGGAAACCAATACAGATTCAATTTTCACTTTTATGGATAAGAAGGGTGATCAAAGTCATGGGAAGGTTCCATAGGATTGTGGTGACAACCCCACAAAAATTGTTGTTCTGCCTTCTCTTGTTGGAACTTCATATACTTCTGTCCCAGCACGAGAAAGTACGAGTAAGGGTTAAACTAGTCATATGGGTGGTGTGTTCCATACTACTAGGCCCCCAAATCTTGATGGCGTTACAGAGGGGCCGTTGAACTCCAATACTTTTATTAATCAGTTGCACGATGTCGATCTCGCTCTGGACATTGAGGATAGCTCTATGGAAGCTAATGTTTTGGCTGAGTAGACCCATATGATCATCGCTGATTAATTGTTCTCTGCTCCTATTTTTTTCCATCCATTAATGATTAATTTTAATATCTTAATGTGGAATATTAGGGGTGCTGGTAATAAAGTTGCTCGGCGTCATGCGCGAGAATTCATAAAAGCAAATAGAGCAGATATGGTTATTTTAGTTGAGACTAAAGTGTCTTTCATCAATCAAAAGCGGCATTGGCATAAAATGGGGTTTGATGGCTTTGCTATTCAGGATTTGAACGGTTGCTTTGGAGATATTTGGGTCTTCTAGAAATCTAGTTTTTGCAGCTTTACAGATGTTACATTATCTTCTCAACTGGTCTCTGGACATGTTGTTATGGCTGATGGGAATTCCTGGATCTTGTCGGCAGTCTATGCCAGCACTACTCCGAGTCTCCGAGACCAAATGTAGGATGATTTGCAGGAACGGTTTGCGGGTCGAAACCTTCCTTGGCTAGTCATTGGTGATTTCAATGATGTTCTTAGTAGGGAAGAAAAACAGGGTGGTTGTTTTTATGCGAACAGAGCTGCCAAATTTAATGAACATCTTCAAGGATGTCAACTAGTTGATCTTGGCTTTGCGGGTCAAAAGTTTACTTGGGTTCGACGTTCTTCCCCTCGAATTACTAAGCGCCTTGATCGCATAGTTGCTACTATAGAATGGAGAATCTTGTTTCCTAACGCTGTAATCTCCCATCTCCCTCGGATCTACTCCGACCATAATCCTATTCTTGCTCAATTGAGTGGTCTTGAGGACGCTAGACGACCGAGAGGATTGCGGCCTTTTAGATTTGAAGCAGCCTGGTTGATGGATCATCATTTTCATCAGTTGATTAAGAATACTTGGGACCCGAATATTCCTCCACACGAAGCTCTCGGGAGGATTGATAAAGTTTGTATTAATTTTAATAAAAATATTTTTGGAAATATTTTTCACCGTAAACGACAACTGAAAGCCGAACTAGATAGTGTCCAATAAAGACTTCAACATTCTGATTCTTCTAATTTGCAAGAACTTGAGAGGAGGCTTTCTTTTGAATATAACCAAGTTCTTGCCCAAGAAGAAGTTCTTTGGTTTCAAAAAAGTAGAGAACAAAATCTCCTTTTTGGTGACAAAAACATCAGGTTTTTTCATGCCACTACTATGGTGCGCCAGAAAAGGAATAAAATTGAGAAGTTAAAATTGACTGGCTCTGAGGACTGGTGTGCTGACCCTGGAGCTATTATAAATGAGGTTTTTTCTTATTTCAAAGACTTATGTGCCAACTCTGAAGGGACTGGCAAGAGTAGAATTAGTTAGAATCACTTAACTTTAAGTACGGAAGCCATTGACTCTCTTTCCAAACCAGTACAACCTGAGGAGGTTTGGAAAGCTCTTAGCTCAATGGGAAGTTATAAATCTCCAGGTCCTGATGGCTTTCAACCTATATTCTTTAAACAATTTTGGGATACGATTGGTGGTTCTATTGTTTCCATGATTCAAAAAGCTTTTCTCACTGGTGAAATTGATGGTATTTCAGTTGACACACTGATTGCTTTAATTCCTAAAGAGGTTTCACCAAATTTTGTTAAGAAGTTCCGGCCTATTAGTCTGTGTAATGTTACTTATAAATTGGTGACAAAGATAATTGTTAATCGACTGAGACCATTTTTAAATGCTATTGTCCACCCTTTTCAGAGCAGTTTCATTCCAGGTAGAAGTACTATTTATAACATTTTGATGGCCAGGGAAATGATGTTTTCTATGCGGCGGTCTAAGAGTAGGGTTGGATCAATGTTGATTAAAATTGATCTTGAAAAGGCCTATGATCTGATTAACTAGAATTTTTTAGAAGGTACGTTTGTTGATTTTGGCTTCCCAACTGCAATTATTTCACTTATTATGAATTGCATTAGGAAGACTTCACTCTCTATTCTTTGGAATGGCGAGCGCCTTCCCAGTTTTTGCCCAAAGAGAGGACTTCGACAAGGAGATCCCTTGTCCCCTTATCTCTTTGTCTTGTGTATGGAGAAACTTGGGGCAATGATCAGCCAACTAGTTGACTACAAAATTTGGGCTCCAATAACCTGTTGTCGTGGGGGAGTTAAAATTTCTCACATGTTCTTCGCAGATGATGTTATCCTTTGTGCGAAAGCAACCAACTCCCAAGCTCAACGGATTAATTTTGTTTTACTCAAGTTTAGTACTGCCTCTAGTATGAAGATTAACATGGAAAAATCCAAAGTTTATTTTTCTAATGGTGTTACTCGAGACATGAAGGATAGGGTGGAGAGTATTTTGGGCATTAAAGCCACTAATACCCTTGGCAAATACCTGGGATTTGATCTTGGTGATGGGAAGATGAGAAATAGTAGTTTCAATGAATTAGTGACAAGAATGACTACAAATTTATCTGGGTGGAAGGCTAGCTTGCTGAATAGGGTAGGGCGAGTTACTTTGACAAAATCTACTCTTAATGCGATGCCCAATTATTTGATGCAGGTTGCTTGGCTTCCGAGCCATGTTTGCAGTAACATAGACCGAGTAATAAGTTTGTTTGGAATAGCACTGATAGCCGACGTGGGATCCACTTAATTTCTTGGGATACAGTGACTAAACTGAAATCTACAGGTGGATTGGGTCTTCGCCAGAGTTGGATGATGAACACTGCACTTCTTGGGAAGTTACTTTGGACAGCTCATGAACATCCTAATAAAAACTGGGTTTCTCTTATTTGTGCCAAGTATGGTAAAGGGCTGAACTTTCTTGAGTGGGAAAAGAAGGCAAATTGTTCAAAGGTTTGGCTAGACATTATTAAAGTCCGAGATGAGCTTAGAAACGGTTACAAGTACAGAATTGGTCATAGATTTTCAGTGCCTATTTGGCATGATAATTGGTTGGGTCAAGGACCTTTGATTAATCGGCTGGATCTGGTTGCAGAGGACGATTGGGACTTGATGATATCTGATATATTAGATGATACTGGTGCTTGGAATTTTCGCCATCTTCGTACCGAAATTCCCGATGCAATTCATAGTGAGTTTCCTCAAATCCGTCAACCTATTACATTCGTGGGAGAGGATAAACTCATTTGGGGCCCCTCTTCTTCTGGTCAGTATACAGTGAAATCTGGTTTTCGGTGGCTAGCGTTGACAGATGACGATGAAGACCAAGAACAGTGGCAATGGATTTGGCATGTGTGTGGTCCAGAAAAGATTAAACTCTTGTGTTGGCTGATTTGGCATAAGAGGGTTCTTACTCAGCAATGGCGTTTTCATATTGGTTTGTCTCCCATCGAGGGGTGTAAACGATGCGGTATGGGGTCTGAAACAATTTTCCATCTGTTTGTTGACTGTCCAAAGGTGAAGGAGCTTTGGCGAAAGTTTCTCCCACTTGTTGGTACCTGTACAGATTCAGTTAGTTTTTTCCACTGGTTTAAAGCTAATTGCATGAACTTTGCACTGTTGGACAATGGGGATCGTATAGATGTCACTTTCTTGGCAATTGCTTAGTCTATCTGGTGTATCAAAAACTGAGAAGTTATTGAAAATTGTATTGTTCTACCCCTTGAACAATTCTGCTCTGTGGCCAATACCATACGAGATTGGAACCAAAGTTTTCAGAAACCTGGTGCTATAAGTACTATAGGTAGCAGGTTAGTCAGTTGGTAGCAACCTAGGAAAAATTTTGTCAGTCTTAATGTGGACGGGAGTGCTCTAGGAAATCTAGGCGATGCCGGTATCGGTGGAGTCCGACGTGATGAATATGGACAATGGCTTGGTGGATTTTCTGAATACATTGGCAGAGACACTAATATGAGTGCTAAATTGCTTGCAATAAGAAAGGGGCTTCGTATTACTTGGGATAAGGGCTTCAAACGGGTTGCTTTATTCTCAGACTCTATGGAAGCTCTATGATTACTTGAAAGTAACGATTATTACTTCCATCCTCAGGCAAACCTCATTGCCGATATTAAAGTTATGCTCAGCTGGAATTGGGATGTGTCTTATGGTCATATTCTCAGGGAAGGTAATAGTGTGGCTGATATTTTAGTCAAAATGGACAGCCAAGATAAGCTGCCCTTTCAGTTCTGGACGTCTCCTCCAAGCTCAGTCCTCATAGCTCTGGTTGGTGACGTTGTTGGCACTTTGTTTGAGAGAGCACCATAGCGGGGCTTGACTTTTTGTTTCTTATTTTTTTTTCTTTTCTTTGTCTTGTTATTTTGATTTTCCTTTGCACCAAAAAAATATGGTTGAATTTGAATTTGAGTATATATTTCTGAAATGAATTAAAGCTGAGTACGTTTAAATTTGAAAACTTCAAATGATAATCTTTTAAACTAATCAAAACTTAGATATTCTCCTTTACTTTTTCCATAGCCATATACTAATAAGCAACTCAACCTAAAATAAAAATCACTTGCTTGTTAGAAATTAAAAAAGAGATTTTAGGGCATATTTTTGTAAACCATTGTCAACTTTGATGATAATTTTATATTTTTGTTCAGTGGCCCAACTGATTATGATATGGGATAGTAAGAGATAAGAATGATGGTTGAAGGAGTTAGAGAGAAAATAATAACATTATATCCAGTTAAATAGGTTGATAACTACCCATCATTAAGGTAGTTATTTAACTGGAGATAATGTTCTATATATAGGTCCTTAGCCCACATGAATATCTGTGTTTTCCATTAAGATGTAAAATAAAGAAACACTGTATGTTAAACTAAAATTTTGAGTGATTGGGGATTTATATTAGAGTTTCAAGACTTCAAGAGATTCTTCGTTGTAGTTCTTCTCAAACATTACTTGGACAACATGGATGGAGGTATTATTATTTTATATTAATCATGTTATGATATTTGATAAAGTTTTCATTGGGTTATTGTCCCATACTTGAGTGCATGTTTGTTATGCATTTTTGATTTGGCGTGAACATATGCATATGTTTGATACAAATGGAAAGTCTTTGTATGGACATATATATAGTTTGTATGGACATATATATAGTTTGTATGGATAAACAAAAGAGATAAGATTTTTTGCACATTAATTTCATGGTATTATTTCAATTTTGATCTACTTTCTTCTTTGATTTGATGCCCATGAGAATATGTGTGTGATTAATAATAGACACAACATCTTAATCCTTTGAAAAATTCTAACATCAAATAAAGGATTATTAATAGTCGCATGAGTATGTATAGTTAAATTCTAATTGTTTGGATAAAATAATTACGTTTACCCATAGGGAGGTTTTTATTTGATGCCTTAATTGGAACAAGATGGTGAATTTTGATATTATTATTTCCTAAGTCCCCAGAGATGGAAATTATATTTTGGAATCTATATTCATTAATCTTGTTATTAATTTTTAGTAAATTCTATGCATTTTGCACTTTTATTTACAAGAAGGTTGAATTTACTATATTGAAATTTGACATTGGTTAATTACCAAAAAATTTGAAATTGGTTGATTTCATTTTAGTTTACATTACATAGTAATAATATATGTGTATCATGTTGTGTAGTTATTCCTATTGCTATTTCTAGTAACTCAATTCCAATTTTAATTGGTGAGAACTTTTTCGAGTAGAAAGATGGAGTTTGTCTTACCTTAGGGTACATGGATCTTGATTTGGCCCTCCGTGAGGAAGCTCCCCTTGTTCCTGCAGAGGAAAGTACACTAATTGTCAAAGTTGCTTATGAAAAGTGGGAGTGATCAAATTGTTTGAGTTTGGTGCTCATTAAGACTCATGTAAGCAAAATCATTTGAGGCTCTATCCCTTAATGACCTAAAGTTAAGGACTTCATGAGGACCATTGAGGAGCAATTTGTGACTCCAGACAAGGTCATGGTAAGTACCTTAATGCAGAAACTCTTAGGTATTAAATTTAAAAATTTGAAAGGTGTGTACAGTCATAAAGTGTGTACAGTCATATTATGCAACTAAGAGACATTGCTGCACAATTGAAATCTTTGGAGGTTAAAATATCTAAATAATTTCTGGTTTATTTTATTCTTACTACTCTTCCAATGGCATATGTTCCTTTTAAAATTTCCTATAACATATAAGGATAAATAGTCTATTAATGAGCTTTTCACCATGTGTGTTCAAGAGGAAGAAAGGTTGAAGCATGAGAAGTTCGAAAGCTCAAACTTGACTACTTACGATAATGGAAATGCCAAAACTGGCATAAATTTTGTTTTGTCCAAGCAAAAGGGAAAACAACCTACGAAGGCACAAAGAAAATCGAACAAGTGCTTCTTTTGCAAAAAGAAAAGGCATATGAAGAAAAATTGCCTAAGGTACCATAAATGACTTAAAAAGAAAGGTAACCTCTTCACCTTTGTGTGTTATGAATCTTGTTTTGTGCAAGTACTAATGAACACTTGGTGGATTGATTCTACCTCTTCAATTCACATTATTAATAACATGAAGGGCTTTCTCAATCTAAGGAAGTCGAAGGGCAGTGAACAAGGCATATATTTAGAAAATGGGATGTGTTCAGTAGTGGAGGCTATTGAGCCTTATAGACTTGTTTTGAAATTTGGTTTTGTTTCAGATTTGGAAAACATTTTTTATGTTCCCTTTTTTTTTCTAGAAATTTAATTTTGATTTCCATATTTGTCATATTGAGCTATGGATTTCATTTTTATGACTTTGTTGGTTATGGAAATCTTCTTGAAAATCTATATAAAATAGATTTGGATTCTACTTTTGAGAATAGCGTTTTAACTATACATGTTGAGAATGTTGGTACTAAACAAATCACTATTGATAAACATTTTTCTAGATTGTGACATAAGAGATTAGGTCACATCTCTATTGAGAGAATTAAAAGATTGGTGAATGATGGGGTTGTACACACACCCATAATTTTACTGATTGTGGCACTTATGTGGATTGCATTAAAGGAAAGCAACCTAACAATACCAATAAAGGTTCTAGAAGAAGTTCTCAAATTTTAGAAATTATTCACACTAAAATTTGTAGACCATTTTCAACTCCTTGTCTGAATGGTCAGAGATTTTTTTGCTCAGAGATATTTTATCTCATTCATTGATGACTTTTCTAGATATATGTATCTTAAATTATTAAATGAAAAGGTTAAAGCATTTGATGCTTTCAAGTCTTATAAAGTAGAAGTAAAGAAACAAACAGAAAGGAAAATAAAGATTGTGTGATTATATAGGGGCAGTGAATATTATGGTTGATATATTGAACAAGGACAAATATCTGGTCCATTTGTGAAATTCCTAGAACAAAAAGTAATTATGGCATAGTACACAATGCCAAGCACACCACAACAAAATGGTGTAGCTGAAAGAAGGAATCGAATGCTAATGGTTATGGTAAGGAGAATGATTAGTAATTCTAGTTTATCATTATCCTTTTATAGTGAGGCTTTAAAAATGGCAGTATAAATCTTAAATAGTATTCCAACTAAGGTTGTTCCTAAAACTCCTTTTGAGTTATAGAAAGGTTGGAAACCAAGTTTAACACATACACATGACTGGAATTGTCCAGTTAAGGTGCGAATTTACAATCCTCAAATTAAGAAATTGGATTCAAGAAGCTAAAGTGACTTCTTTATTGGCTATGTAGCTAACTAAAAAAGATACAAGTTTTATTGTCCTTCATACACTCCTAAGATTGTTGAAGCTAGAAATGCCAAATTCATTGAGGAGTTTGATATTAGTGGGAATGATATTTCTTGTAATATACAATTTAAGGAAAAGAAGGAAATTGATCCATTAGTGAAAGTAAATGAGATGATTGTTCTTTAAAATCCTTTAAACATTATAAAAGAATAATCAATCAATGTGGAGCCACCCTATGAAAGACAAACTTATGAAGAACCTATTGTTCAAAACTTAAATGAGTCTTTTGAATTCAAGAGTTCTTCAAGACTTAAATGACCAAAAATTTCTAACGATTATGTTATATACCTATAAAAGTTTGATTTTGACATTAGACTTAAGGATGATCCTAATTCGTTTTCATAAGCTATGACTGGATAAGATTCCAATTTATGGTACAACATTATAAAGGAAGAGTTGGAATCAATGGCTAAAAATCAAGTATAGGATCTTGTTGAGTTACCAAAATGGGCCTCATTAGTTGGTTGTAAATGGATTTTCAAAACCAAACAAGAATCCTTTGGTAATATTGTAAGATATAAGGCTAGAGTTATAGCCAAAGGTTTCAATTAAAAGGAAGGTATTGATTATCATAAAACTTTTTCTCCAGTTTCTAAGAAAGAATCTTTTAAAATCATTATGGAATTAGTATCAGATTTTGATTTGGAGTTACATCAAATAGATATGAAAAAAACATTTCTGAATGGGGATCTTTAAGAAGAGGTATATATGAAACAACTGGATGGGTTTAATGAAGAAGATGGTTCGTAACTAGTTTACAAGCTTAAGAAATCTATATATGGAATGAAACAGGTCTCTTGTCAATGGAATATCAAACTCCATAATGTAATTGTCTCATATGTTTTTGTTGAGAATGTTGTGGATCAATGTGTTTATGTCAAATTAGTTTAGGGAAAATTTATTTTCTTAATCCCATATGTAGATTATATAGTACTTGCATGTAGTGATTTGAGTTTGTTACATGAGGAAAAACAATTTCTATCTTAAAATTTTGAAATGAAGGATATAGGAGAAGCTTCTTATGTCGTTGGCATAAAAATTCACGAAGATAGACCTCAAAAGACTCTGGAACTATCTCAAAAGACCTACATTGAAAAAGTTTTAGAAAGGTTTCATATGCAAGAAAGTGCTCCGAAATGATCATCTATTGTTAAAGGGGATAAATTCAATTTTTCTCAATTTCCCAAAAGCAATATGGAACAAAACGAGATGGAAAATAAACCATATGCTTCAGTAGTTAGAAGTCTTAAGTATACACTTTTTGGCATAAGACATGATCTTTCATTTGCTGTAGGAATGCTTGGAAGATACAAAGTAACCCAGGTCTGACACATTGGAAGCTACTAAATAGGTTATGAGATATCTAAAAGGAACCAAGGATTTCAAACTCATATATAGTCACTCTAATAAATTGAAGATAGTAAGATATTTAGATTCAGATTTTGATGGATGTTAAGATACAAATAAATCTACTTTAGGATATGGTTTTCTTTTTGTTAGAGGTGTTGTAACTTGGAGGAGTATGAAATAGTCAATAATTACATCGTTGACTATGGAGTTTGAATATATTACTTACTATGAATGTTCATCACAAGCATTGTGGTTGAGGAATTTTATCACAGGGTTAAAGGTCGTTGATATTGTATCAAGACCATTATTGATATATTATGATAATACCTCTACAGTCTCATTTTTAATAATAAGAATAATATGAGACGAAGCAAGCACATCAACATAAAGTACCTTACAGTTAAGGATATTATAAAGAGTCAAGAAGTGTCTATTCAACATATATGTACAGAGCTAATGGTTACTGATCCTTTGATTAAAGGCATACCGGTTGAGACATTTAAGGATCATGTAAAGCGAATGAGGCTAATTAGCGATTGATCTTCTTAGATATTTATTATGATCATTGTTGTTTCTCATGTACATACTTATAATTATTTTGAGATATGTTATTTATGTGCATTCAATTTATATGTCACATTATATGTTTCTTTAAGACATCAAGTTGGACTCAGAATAACTTGTAGGAAGTTATTCATCGATTTCTTTTACATGAAGTTGTTTACAGACTTTTATACAGTGAGATAATTATTTCTCTCATTTTGTGCAATTATTTCATCATAAATATTGATTGCAAATTTTTTCATTTACTTTCTTGTTATAATATTAAATCACATAGGCCAAGTGAGAGAATGTAAAATGTTATCAACTTTGATGACAGTTTTGTCTTTTTGATCAGTGGCCCAAGTGATTTAATTGATATGGGATAGTAAGAGACAAGGATGACAGTTTAAGGAGTTAGAGAGAAAAAAGAACATTATCTCCAGTTAAATAACTACCTTGATGGTAGGTAGTGTGTGTGTGTGTGTGTGTGTGTGTGTATGAGTCCTCAGCCTACATGAATATATGTGTTTTTGATCAAGACGTATAATAAAGAAACATAGTAGGCTAAACTAGAATTTTGAGTGATTGGGGATTTGTATTAGAGTTTCAAGACTTCAAAAGATTCTTTATTATAGTTCTTCTCAAGCATTACTTAGATAACATAGCTGGAGGTATTATTATTATTTTCTATTAATCATGTTACTATCTTTTATAAACTTTTCAATTTTAACAATTTTTGTTTTTAAAAATGAAAATGATTCATTTACTATAGCTCATTTTTACAAAATGTACAAAATAAGCATAGACAAGATGTGAGCCTAGTCTATCCCCAGAAATGAAGGAAATTAAGCATAATACAAGTAGTGTTTATAGTTCTAACGAACTATATCACACATACTAACATTAGAGGTTCCACCTTATTCTCATGCCTAATGTTAACTTATACCCTACTTTTCTTGCCACTACAATAGTATGTATTCCATTCAAAATTATAATTGCTAGTCGATGCCTTTCTTCTTCAACTTGTTTGAATATTCTTTGACTTCTTTCTCTCCAAATCATGTAGATGGTAGTGGTGAATGCTACCTTAAGAAGGATAGCATTCGCCTTACCACTTTTTGTCCTCTTGATGAACCACCTTTGTTGGACCCCGATCTTTTAATGGAAATTAGAAATTATTACATGAAATTAAATGAGTGATTTTGTATATGAACTTTGTTATAGATGTTATTGTGCTAT
>JANVCQ010033714.1:0-11711 GCA_025531925.1 Erythroxylum plowmanianum
GAGTGCAAAAGATGACTTTTATGACATGAAATAATGTTTTCGAACTTACTTATGCATAAATGAGTCATATATGCTACGTGTATGTTTTCTCTTTTGGTTTAGAGCAAGGTTTCATTTTATTGGTTGGACCGATAAATAAAGGCATGATGCCTTATTTGATTTTTGATGCTTAAATGTTGTATATGACTTTTGTGATTAGTGAGGAAATGATTGGCCAATCATGTGCTGGGCACAACAAATTAAGCGATCCCCATACCCTTGACGCTGGTACATAAAGTCAAGTCCCCATATCGATACCTTTCTTCGAGACTTACGGGTGATTCCATACCTAGGGTCTGGACACCGACGAGGTCATCAGCTAGGGTCATGACGCTCTTGTTGATTACATTCCGGACTCAGTACGGATGAAAATTGACCCAACATCGAGTATCGATGGGTGTGCACATTAGTTTGGCCGACTAGTGGTGTCACACATTATTGTTTTGGCTTATTCTGATATTTATTTTATGATGAGATTTGATTTGTACATATGATGTTTTTGTGCATTTATATATTGTAACTGGAACCTATATCCACCGAATGGGTGATTAATAAGCTGGGCCTATGTGGTTACTAATCGGTATATGATGAGGCATAGGCTAGGCCTATGTGTTTTTATGTCATGTATATTCCCTTCATAGGTTATCTACATCGTCTTGGTATGATTGAATTCTATTTGTGATATATGTCTTTCCTGCTCATTGAGTACCTAGTGTACTCACCCCCTCCGCTTTCCAACTATGCAAGTTAATTTAGTGAGTTTGAAACTCTGAGTGGATTGTGTGGTCTTTTGACATTTTCGGGGTATTACCACACGTGGGTAGTTTCTTATTTTGTACTTTTGTTGTCTAGTAGCTCATGAACTGTGTTTATGTAGATATTATTTATGATTTTGTGAAATAACTTTTGATTGCCTTGCGTTTTATAATTAATTTTATGTATGAATTTTCAATACTGCTGTTGAGATTGCCTTGAATATACTTTAAAGTCATGAAGTTGCGGTTGGATGAGAATATAGAAGTATGTTTGAAATCGTTTGCAGGTTTTGGGATTTTTAAAATACGATCGTTGTACTGTTGAAATTTTTCAAAAAATAATAAAAGGATATTCAGTTAGCCTTATATAGTCAAATTAAGGATACTGTGAGTGTCCTTAGCCTGGTTATGCGGCGGTTGTCATGGGTTCGATGTGGTACTGAGTCGTGACAATTAAAGTGGTATCAGAGCCATAGTTAGTACATTTTCAAAAGCGTTATCCTTGTTCATAAAAAATTCATGAGCCTTAGGAGTCGTGTCTGGTTGTCGAAAGTTTTTGGTTGAGATGTTGAGTCTCAGATCGTTAAGTTGACGTCTTTAATGGTCGATGGTTTCGACCTCGATCAAAGTACTTGTTGACATTCTTTGGGATGTTTGTGATATCTGATAAGCTAGGCTTAGTGCGATTTACTTTATGAAACAATGTCTTTTTCTTTAATTTATAACGATAGCATGGTTGGACAAGGAAGGGGAATTCATCGCTAGGTTGGACCTTTGCGACCTGAGCCAGAGGATATTAGTCATCCCCTGAAGTTGTTAAATCCCCCTCTCATTGTAGTCACTCCTCTTGGAGAGCAAGTGGCTTGTGATGAAGTATATATAGCCTGTGAGATAAAGATTGCTGATACTAGCTAGAGGTAGATCTTATTCCCCTCGATTTCTAAGATTTTAAGGTGATATTGGGGATTAACTGGTTAGAGAGGTATCGCACCAAGGTTGATTGTTTTAAGAAAAAAGTGGAGTTTGACACTCAGGGTGGAGTCCTGACTAAATTTACTGGTGACCGACGAGTATTCCCGAGTTGTTTGATATCAGTGATCAAGGCTAAGAGGTTGATTCGTCAGGGATGCCAGGCATTCCTTACACATGTGATTGACACTTCAACACAGAGGGTTGAACCGGGAGATGTCGCTATTGTGTGTGAGTTCCCTGATGTTTTTTTGGGGAGTTACCAGGACTGTCACCCGATTGGGAATTTGATTTCACTATTGACTTGGTCCTGGGGATGACACCAATATCTATAACACTGTACTGCATGACACCAATAGAATTGAAATAGTTGAAGATTCAATTACAAAAGTTGCTGGACAGGGGCTTCATCAGACCAAGTCTTTCACCGTGGGGAGCACCAATATTATTTGTCAAAAAGAAGGATGGGACCCTACGCTTACGTGTTGATTATCGACAGTTAAACAGGGTTACCATCAAGAATAAATATCCACTTCCTAGGGTTGATGATTTATTTGATCAGTTATGAGGAGCTACAGTATTCTCAAAGATAGATATGAGATCTGGGTACCATTAGTTGAAGATTGATGAGAAAGATGTGCACAATATTGTTTTTTGGACGAGGTGTGGACATTATGAATTTTTAGTGATGCCGTTTGGATTGGCAAATGCACCTGCAGTATTTATAGATCTCATGAACAGGGTGTTCCATCCCTTTTTAGATCAGTTTATCATAGTCTTCATTGATGATCTTCTGATATATTCTAAGAATGAAGAGGAGCAAGCTAGACATCTTCGAATTGTGTTGCAAATACTTCGTGAAATATAGTTGTATACGAAGTTCTCAAAGTGTGAATTTTGGTTGAGGGAGATAGGATTTCTTGGGCATGTTGTATTAGGGGAAGGTATTTTTGTGGACTCAAAGAAAGTTGAAGCTATACTTGAATGGGAGCAACCTAAGAATGTCACAAAAGTCAGCAGTTTTCTAGGGTTAGCTAGTTATTATAAGAGATTTGTTGAGGGTTTCTCAATGCTTGCAACCCCTTTGTCAAGGCTTATTTGGAAGGGAATAAAATTTTAGTGGGATGGTAAATGCAAGGCGAGTTTCCAGGAGTTGAAGAAGCGATTGACTTCAGCACCAGTGCTTGCCCTACCTACCCTGGGAGTAGGGTATGAGGTATACAGGGAAGCCAGTCATTAGAGACATGGATGTTTACTTATGTAGGTCAGGTGAGTAATCACATATGCTTCGAGACAGCTGAAGAAGCATGAGCTAAATTATGCTATACATGATTTGGAGTGTACAGCGGTAGTATTTGCACTCAAGATTTGGAGACATTATTTTTGTAGGGATACTTTTGGTATATAAACCGATCATAAGAGTCTAAAGTACCTAATGACACAGAAGGAGTTAAACCTCATATAAAGGAGATGATTGGAATTGATTAAGGATTATGACTTAATAATCGACTATCACTTGGGAAAAGCAAATATAGTAGCCGATGCACTGATTTGTAAATCTTGTTTGACAGTAATTGATAGGCAAGATCCTTACATAACACATTTGATGAGTGTGCGGAGCCTTGGGGTTAGACTCTTAGTGGTAGAGGATGATGGAACATTGCTAGCACGATTTGAAGTTCGGCTACATTATTTGATGAGATCAGGAGATCGTAGGTTGATGATCCCAAATTAAAAGTCATTTGGGAGAAATTACCATTCGAAGAGAGTGAGGGGTTTAGACTGAGAGAAGACGGGTTGTTAGTTTCCAGAGACAGAGTCTGTGTGTCGAATGACCAGGGCCTCAGGAGTGCTATTTTGAAGGAAGCTCATAGTTCTGCTTATGCCATGCATCCTGGTAGCACTAAGATGTATCGAACTCTTAAAGAGAGTTATTGGTGGCCAGGGATGAAAGAGAGATAGCAGAATTTGTGGCCAGATGCCTTCCCTGTCAACAAATTAAAGCAGAGCATCAAAAACTAGCAGGTATGTTACAGTCTTTGCCTATTCCATAATGAAAGTGGGAGCATGTGACAATGGATTTTCTAGTTAGGATACCTCGTATATTGAAGGGTCATGATGCTATTTGGGTTATTGTGGATAGATTGACAAAGTCTGCTCATTTTCTGCCTGTCCACACAACCTATTCATTGGAAAAAATGGCAAAGTTGTATAGCAACGAGATTGTGAAACTACATGGGGTGCTAGTTTCTATAGTATCAGTTAGGGATCCAAGATTCACCTTACAATTTTGGCCGAAATTCTAAGAACCTTTAGGGACTAAACTAAAAATTAGTACTTCCTTCTATGCCCAGACTGATGGTCAATCAGAGAGGACCATTCAAACACTGGAGGACATGTTGAGAGCATAAGTGATGGAATTCCAAGGGAGTTGGGATTGGCACTTGCCTTTGATTGAGTTTGCTTATAACAATAGTTATCAGACAAGTATCGATGCCACCTTATGAAGCACTTTATGAAAGGAAGTGCAGGACACCTTTGTGTTGGGATGAGGTTGGTACGCCCAAAATAGAAGGAGCTAAATCGATAGAAGTCACCACTCAGAAGATAAAAATCATTTGAGAGAAGATGAAGATCGCCCAGTATCGACAAAAAAGTTATGGGGATAATAGGTGATGACCGTTAGAGTTTGCAGTTGGTGATAAGTTTTTCTTCATATATCACCATGGAAAGGTATCATCAAATTTCAAAGTCGAGGGAAGCTAAACCCTCGATATATAGGACCTTTTCGCATCCTAGAGCGTGTCGAGACTATGGCGTATTGGTTGGAATTGCCACAGGACTTGGATAGGATCCATAATATATTCAATGTCTTTATGCTTAAAAAGTACTTACTGGATCCATCTCATGTTTTGGAGACACCTCCCGTAGAGTTGAGAGAAAACCTGAGTCTTGAGGCAAAACCAGTGCAGATTTTGGATCGAGGAGACAAGAAGATTACGAAGCAAAGAGAAACCCACAGTTAAAGTTCTTTGGAATAACGACAAGGTCGAGGAGATGACATGGGAGCTTGAGGATGCTATGAGACGTCAGTACCCCTATTTATTTATGTCCTCAACTTAAGAGTTTTGAGGACGAAACTCTTTTGAGGGGGGGAGGACTTGTAACGCCAAACTCTTTGAGCCCTTTTGTATTGGTTTGTACTTGGAGATGTTACTATATATTGATATATACATGGTTGTATATGAGTTCAAAGATGTATTTAAATCCTTTGGATATATATGAAATGATTGATAATGTTATATGCCCTTACATGAACTTAGAGTTCTTCGGTATGCAAAATCTTAAAGATTTTCGACATATAAGCTTCTAAGTGTGTAAAACTGAGTCCATTATACATAAGGGCTTATTTGCAAATTGTCAAAAGTCAAAGGACTTAAACGTAATTTTTCAATTCTTTGAGGAACAACATGTAATTTTATAAAGTTAAGGGGCTTAATTATTATTTCCAAAAGTCCAAGGACCAAAATAAAAATAAAAATTTTAGAGATTCCTAAATTTTGGGCTTAATTGCAAATTTAGGAAAGTTTGGAGGGTAAAATGGTAATTTCATACAACCTAAGGGCAAAATAGCAAATTCACCATGTTTGGTCAAAGAAGAGTCAAATCCTAGACCCTTCTTCATGGTGTGGCTGTGTAACCCATTATTTGGACATTAAAAACACTTTGTTTTAATTAAAAGAAAGAGGAAGAAAGGAGGAGAGAGGAGAGAAAGAAAGAGGTTTTGGCCATCACCATATTTCACCCTTGTTTTTGATTGTTCAACCTCAATCAAGGTATTATAAGCTAATTTGGGGTCAAGGAACTCAAATCTATCCTTAGATTTGAGAAATCTCAAAGGATTTGAAGATATCATTAAAGGAAAGTATAAGTAACTTTTGTCTCATCTCTCTCTACACTTTGATTTTGAGATTGGTATTAAGATATGTTGTTCTCCATGCTTGAATATGCATGAAACATGGTTGAGAGGAATGAAATGTGATATGGAGAGGGTTATTTAAGTTAAAATCGAAATTGTCCCCTTTAGGTGAAAGATGGTGAATTTTTGAATATCTTTTGAAATTGATGGTTAAAATGAATTCTATGGTGATGTATGATATGAATTGATGATGAAGAATGAACAAGATGTTTGTTGGTTAAGTTTAGGTTGAAATGGTGGGAGAAGAAGTGGATTAAGGTAATGAGTTGTGTAATTGATAAATGTAGCTTAAATGAAAGGAGTTGGTTTGAATGGATTAGTGGAATGTGTCATTGAATGGGAATGTTTACTATATAAAAAGATAGGAGCATGAATTACTAAGATAAAGTCTTGAAGATGTGACTTGAAAGTCATGCACATTAGGTGTATGTTAAAATGCCTGAGTGAACTTGGCTTAGGATTTAAGACTTTGTATTGGTATGCATTGGAAAATGTTTTCATGTTTACTTAGAGTGAACTTAAATTGTTGCTTAAATTGATACCTAATGTGTTTGAATAAAGATGGGCTTAAGTATGTTTTGAAATGAGTAAGTATTGGATTAAAGGCATTAAATGCCTTAGAAAATGCAAAAGAAAAACTAATGTGGGTGGTAAGGAAGTAACCTTGTGAGGAATTAAAGTGTTGAATCCTATAGCTCAAAGGGAATGACATTGTGTTTTATACACTTATATGATGGTGAATAATTATAAAATTTATGTTAAGTAGTAATTTCATTGTATGTCTTTTATGTATAAAGGCTCGAGAGCTAGGAATGAAGGAGCTCGTATCGAGAATTTTTCAAGGCAAAGTAATGCACACCCTCTTTTGAGGTGAGTTGGGGAACCATATTTCTCATATGAGATTAGATCACTCTAAGACATGTATGTTGACTTGTATGTGAATTTTGGACCTAGGTAATGCATAGTAGAATTTAATCTCAAATAGATGCTAATATATTTGTATATTTAATAAACAATATTGTTTTGAATAACTCTTTGCTATTGGAGTGCAAATGATGTTTTATTTCGTATTTTGAGAAATGATATTGTTTTCAACAAACCTGCAATCGCAGTGTAAAAGAATAATGTTTTATTTTTTGAAACTATGTTTTTGAACAACTTTGCACTTAAGTAGCTTATGGTTGCTGTCTCCGTCGGTGGAGATAGATGATAAAACAAAAAAGTCCTGTGCTTCGTAGGGTTTGGTTGCTGTCCCAATTGATTTTTGCTCTATCCCCATATGACAAAGACATAAATTTTTGATTCCTTCCAAAATCGAAGGACAAAATTTCTTGTCTTCGTCTCCCAAACAAAACATATAAGCAACTTTCAGAGATACTCCTCCTCCCACATAAACAATTTTTTATTCTTAATTATATTATTAAACTTATTATTATTATTATTATTATTATTATTATTATTATTATTATTACTAATTATTGTTATTATTATTAATAATTATTATTATAAATTTTCTACTTATTATTATTCTTCTTATTATTAATATTATTAATATTATTAGTTTTATTAATTTTATTATACGAAATTAATGATCTTATTATTATTATTATCATCATCATCATTATTAAAATTATTAATTTATCATTATTACTAGTATTAATTATTGTTATTATTATTAATTATTTTTATAAATTTTGTACTTGTTAATAATAATAATATTATTATTATTATTATTATTAATTACTATTATAATTATTATTAATTATTTTTATAAATTTTTTACTTATTATTATTATTTTTATTATTAATAATATTATTTTTTATTAATTTTATTATACGGAATTAATTATCTTATTATTATTATTATTATTTTTGTACTTATTATTATTATTTTATTATTAATTTTATTATATGAAATTAGTTATCTTATTATTATTATTATCATTATTATTATTAATTTTGTACTTATTATTATTATTATTATTTATTGCTATCATTATTAATTTTGTACTTATTATTATTATTATTATTGTTGTTGTTGTTGTTGTTATTATTATTATTATTATACAAGATTAATTTTCTTATTATTATTTTTAGTATCATTATTATACTTAATTAACTTTCTTATTATTATTGTGATTATTAAATTCCTTATTATTATTAATTTTCTTCCTCTTTTTTATTGTTATTATTATTATTATTATATGAAATTAATTTCTTATTGTTATTGTTATTATTATTATTATTTGTTAATTTTTTTACTAAAAAAAATCATTCGTTTTAAAGTAATCAATGAATTACATACTTCCAATCATATTATATTTTAGGGGTACTTTAGTCATTGACACTGTTTTTTATATTATGTCAACTGCAACTAAACACATTTTTATCCACAAGACGAATACATTTTTATCTGTTTTGTCTATCACAACTAAACATCTCACTGTCTCTAATTTTTGTTCTGTTCTGTCTCTAAATTTTTGTTTTGTTTCGTCTCTACATATGGGAGATACTAACCATACGCAGCGTTAGAGTGCAAAAGATGATTTTTATGACATGAAATAATGTTTCCAAACTTACTTATGCATAAATGAGTCATATATGCTACGTGTATATTTTCTCTTTGGCTTAGAGTCGCAGTAAGGTTTCATTTTATGGGTTGGATCGTTAAATAAAGGCATGATGCCTTACTTGATTTTTGATACTTAAATGTTGTATAGTGAGGAAACGATTAGCCAATCGTGTGTTGGGCACAACAAATTAAATGATCCCCGTATCCTTGACGTTGGTACGTAAAGTCAAGTCCCCATATCGACACCTTTCTTCGGGACTTGCGGGTGATTCCACACCTAAGGTCTGGACACCAACGAGGTCATCGTCTAGGGTCATGACGCTCTTGTCGACTGTAGTCCGGACTCATCACGAATGAAAGTCAAGCCAACACTGAGTATCGATGGGTGTGCAAATTAGTTTGGCGGACTAGTGGTGTCACACATTATTGTTTTGACTTATTCTGATATTTGTCTTCTGATGAGATTTGATTTATACATCTGATGTTTTTATGCATTTGTATATTGGAATTGGAACCTATATCCACTAGATGGGTGAGTAATAGGATGGGCCTATGTGGTTCCTAACCAGTATATGATGAGGCATAGGCTAGCCTATGTGTTTTTATGTCATATATATTCCCTTCATAGGTTATCTACACTGTCTTGGTTTGATCGAATTCTATTTGTGATATATGTCCTTCCTGCTTACTGAGTACCTAGTGTACTCACCCCTTCTGCTTTCTAACCATGCAGGTTAATTTAGCGAGTTTGAAGCTCTGAGTGGATCGTGTGGTCTTTTGACATTTTCGGGGTATTACCACATATGGGGTAGTTTCTTATTTTGTACTTTTATTGTCTAGTGGCTCATGAACTGTGTTTATGTAAATATTATTTATGATTTTGTAAGATAACTTTTGATTGCCTTGCATTTTATAAATGATTTTATGTATGAATTTTCAATACTGCTGTTGAGATTGTCTTGAGTGAACTTTAGAGTCCTGAAGTTGTGGTTGGATCAGAATATATAAGCGTGTTCGAAATTGCTTGCAAGTTTTGGAATTTTTAAAATATAGTCGTTGTGTTGCCCAAATTTTTTTAAAAAAGAAAAAAAGATATTCAATTAGCCTTGCATAGTTTGATTAAAGATACTGTGAATGTCTTTAGCTCGGTTATGTGGCAGTTGTTTTAGGCCCGACGTGGTACCGGGTCGTGACAGCATATATATGATTTCCCAAATCTTAATTGTTAACAATAACAGAAGGTCAAAACATATGTTAGGAAAAAAAATTGTAATGATGATGGTGAATCAAGTATAAGTTGATTAGTTTTAGAACTAAAAGCAAATACATGAGACAAACCATTCATGACATGACAAAACAAAGGATAGATACAAAGTTGGCATATTTATACTATGGGATTAGAATTAGTTTATATTGTACATTAATTATAGTCTTACCTAGGGGCAAGGCATTGAAAACAAAAATGCAATACCAATAGTAGATATTAGATCTTAAAATTAAATTGAAATGCCAAAGTTTCATTTATAGGAAACAAAATCTAACTTTCATGAATAAGTGCTTCTTCTATATTCATAGGTTTATTATTAAAAATAAAAATTAGATGTGGTATACTTCAAAAATGTGTGCTATGGCATTATGTTTAATATAAGGCCTATTATATGTGGGAGCATGATTCTTGCTTCTAAAATAATGTTGAGTCCTAGATGACTATGAATGAAATTACATGCTACCTTATGTCTTTGCATAGAATTTATAACTATTCTTTTTCTTGATAATATTGAGCTCTATGTCTATATTTTTAACCATACATGCATGTATAAGACTTGCCTTTAAAGTAAGGCCTAATGGGTGAAGCATATGTATATGATTTACATGCATGCTTAGATATTGATGCACTTTGTTTATTTTTCATCTTAGGCAAAGGTTATCTAATATGAAAATGTTTTCCTTTGATAAATGTAGTATTGTAATTGGATGCATGCCCATAATTATATTTAATCTCATACCTATTATTGGATTCTTTTATGCTCTTACCATGCTTTTTAGTTTCTCACTTCCTTAGTGAATTTAAACAATGAGTCGTTGAAAGAATTGGCCTCCTTCTTTAATGTCTTAATCTTATGCTTTAATTCACCTAAGTTATGATTGCTAATAATAGCCACATTCTTACATGATTTTATATTATACAATTCATTCTTCATCATATTAGTATTACTTATATACACATCTAAATACTTTTGAGACTCTTTTGACCCCAAGGTATAGTTTATTTCTTTTCATACTTATGATCTTAAGACTTTAAACTAGTTCATACTTATGATCTCAAGACTTCTTTAATCTTTTATTTCTCAACTTTACTTGATCTACTTGTAACTTCTTCTTATTAGCCTCTTTAATTTAAAAGGGTCCCCTTATCTTATTCTCATTATTCTTATTTATCGTGCTACTCATATTGCATGCCTTTTTATGTCTTTAAATGCCAAATATTGTTATTTTCACCTTTAATTTTATGTTGTTCATATGTAAAATATGAAAAATACATGAACAAATGAATTGTCTTTCTTGTAGGTCATGTTTTGTGTTAAAGAACATCAAGAATTGTCCAACATCATTCGTCTTCTTTGTAGTTTGCCATTATCTGTCTATCAAGGTAAGTCGTTCAACTAAGTAATGTCTACAATGTGATCAATTTTGTGTTTTCTTTGTAATTTTACCTTTAACAATGATTGATGAGTTGTTTAAATTGTTTAATAGTCTAAATATTTATGTATGAGTATTGGTTAAATTGAAACATAAAGACTTAACAAGCCATTGTGATTAGTTCAAGTCTTCATTTATAGGAAACAAAATTTATTATAGATGATTTAAGGCATAATAAACCCCTAGGATGATATATAGGCTGGAAACCCATGATGTAGTTCCTATGAGGCTTATCGATGAAAAATTCCACGAGCTTAGGAGTCATAGTGAGAACTTGCTTTCTCGATTCATACGGTGTAACAAAGTCATATACTATAGTGCTTATTTAGAATCATACTTTGGAAATCAACTTGTAGGTGATTGATGCAAACATAGTTATCTTGTTTTTTGTATGTTGTTGTTTGGAATGTTGTTAGAATGATTGATGACTAGATGTATGATTTACATAAGTATTTACTGCATGTCAAATAAGTTTGTATAATTATGGATGATTTGAGGTATAATATGTTGGAGTTATGTAAATATAGTGTCCTAGAAAGCAAGTGTATTTGCATGTAACTTTATCTTCTTTAGTTACAGTTTTGTAATGAAAATATTTATTATTAATAAAACAAAAGAGCTTGGTTTTATTTGTGTGAGCATTATATATCTAGTCAAAAGGTACCAAGATTCTTTTGTAAGTAATATACATATACAT
>JANVCQ010033731.1:0-11710 GCA_025531925.1 Erythroxylum plowmanianum
TACTTGATGACATAAGCCTAATACTATTCATGGAATGTAAATCACATTACATAAATGATATACATGCATATATAAAATAATACTTCATAATATCTTATTAATAAGTCATAATGTTAGTACAAAAGTCACGTATGTTCATTGGCCTAAGGCACACTACTAACAAAACTGACAATTTATGCCCCACCTAGGCCTGTTTTTGCTAATTTTTCCACTACCGAACATGCCCACACATGGTCACCGTAAGTGCCCACGGCCCCGACCTGGTCTCCCGATGGTATTGGTCATGGGGCAAGGCTATAATCGACGAGTTTTTGATGAGAAACTGATAATCTGTGACTAACTGGGGCTTGTTTGCACTAATTTTCCCACTGTCGAGTATGCCCACACATGGCGCCGGTAAGTGTCCACGACCCCGACCTGGTCTCCTGATGGTGCATTCATAGGGGAAGGTTATAATCGGCGAGTTTTCAATGAGAAACTGACAATTCATTCCCCACCTGGGCCTATTTTTACTGATTTTCCCATTACCAAACATGCCGACACATGGCCACGGTAAGTGCCCACGGCCTCAACTTGGCCTCCCGATGGTGCCGGTCATGGGGTCAAGGTCGACAGGTTTTCGAAGAGAAATCGACAATCCGTGATCGACTGGAGCTTGTTTTTGCTAATTTTCCCACTACCGAGTATGCCTGAACATGGCTGTGGCAAGTGCTCACGACCCCGACTTGGTCTCCCTATGGTGCCGGTGACGGGGGCAAGGCTATAATCGGTGAGTTTTCAATGAGAAACAGACAATTTGTGACCTACTGGGGCTTGTTTGCAATGATTTTTCCACTACTGAGTATGTCCACACATGGCGACGAAAAGTGCCCACGACCTTGACCTAATCTCCTTACGGTGTCGCTCATGGGGGCAAGGCTATAATTGGCAAGTTTTCAATGATAAATCGACAATCTGTGACCGATTGGGGCTTGTTTTTGCTAACTTTCACATTACCGAGTATGCCCGCACATGGTCATGGAAAATGTCTAACTGGACCTGTTTCTACTGATTTTCCCACTATCGAGTATGACCGCGCATGGCCACGGCAAATGCCCACGGCCCCGACATGGTCTCTCAACGGTGCCGATCATAGGGGCAAGACTATGATCGGCAAGTTTTCGATGAGAAATAGACAATCTGTGACCGACTAGGGCTTGTTTGTGCTGATTTTTCCACTATAGAGTATGCCCGCATATGGTCACGGAAAGTGCCCACGGCCTCGACCTGGTCTCCTGACGGTGCGGTCATGGGGTAAGGTTATAGTTGACGAGTTTTCAAAGAGAATCTGACAATCTGTGACTGACTGGAGCCTATTTTTGCTGATTTTTCCACTACAAAGTATGCCTGAACATGGCCGTGACTAGTGCCCACGACCCCGATCTGGTCTCCCGATGGTGCCGGTGATGGGGGCAAGACTATAATCGGCGAGTTTTCGATGAGAAATTGACAATCTGTTACCGACTGGGGCTTGTTTGCACTAATTTTTTCACTGTCGAGTATGCCCACAAATGGCCCAGATAAGTGCCCATGGCCCCAACCTAGTCTCCTGACGGTGCGGTCATGGGGGCAAGGCTATAATCGGCGAGTTTTCGAAGAGAAATCGACATTTCATGCCCAACCTGGGCCAATTTTTGCTAATTTTCCCACTACTAAATATGCCCGCATATGGTATCAATAAGTCCCCACAGTCCCGACCTGGTCACCTGACGGTGCCGGTGACGAGAGTAAGGCTATAATCGATGAGTTTTCGATAATAAACCAACAATCCGTGACCAACTAGAGTTTGTTTTCACTAATTTTTTCACTACCAAGTACGCCTACACATGGTCATGGAAAGTGCCCACGTCCTCGACCTGGTCTCCTAACGGTGCCAGTCATTGGGGGCAAGGCTATAATTGACGAGTTTTCGATGAGAAACCGACAATTCGTGACCGACTATGGCTTGTTTTCCCTAATTTTCTCACTACTATGTATGCCCACACATGGCCATGACAAGTGCCCACGACCCCGACCTGGTCTCCTCATGCTACCGGTCATGGGGACAAGGCTATAATCGGTGAGTTTTCGATGAGGAACTGACAATTTGTGACCGACTAGGGCTGCTTTGCACTAAATTTCCCACTACCGAGTATGCCTGCACATGGTTGTTCCCAAGTGCCCATGGCCCCGACCTGGTCTCCTGATGGTGCGTTCATGGGGTCAAGGCTATAATCGGCAAGTTTTCAATGAGAAACTGACAATTCAAGCCCTTCCTAGGCCTAGTTCTACTGATTTTCCCACTACCGAGCATGCCCACACATGACTGTGACAATCGTCGATGGCCTCGAATTGGTCTCCCGATAGTGCCGATCATGGGTTTTCGATGAGAAACTGACAATTCGTGACCGACTGGGTCTTGTTTGCCCTGATTTTTCCACTACAAAGTATACCCATACATGGCCGCAGAAAGTGCCCATGGCCCCGACCTTGTCTCCTATCGGTGCGGTCATAGGGGCAAGGCTATAATCGACGAGTTTTCGATGAGAAACTGATAATCAATGACCGGCTGGAGATTGTTTTCGCTAATTTTCTCACTACTGAGTATGCTTGCACATGGCAGCGATAAGTGCAGTCAACCCCGACCTGGTCTCCCGACGGTGCCGGTCATGAGGCAAGGCTATAATCGGCAAGTTTTTTATGAAAAATCGACAATCCGTGACCAACTGGGGCTTGTTTGCACTTATTTTTCCACTACAAAATATGCCCGCACATGGCCTCAGAAAGTGCCGTCGGCCCCGACCTAATCTCCTAACGGTGCGGTCATGGGGGCAAGGCTATAATCGGCAAGTTTTCGATGAGAAACTGACAATCAGTGATCGATTGGGCCTTGTTTTTGCTGAATTTCTCACTACTGAGTATGCTCGCGCATGGTAGTGGCAAGTGCCCACGGCCCCGACCTAGTCTGCCGCTAGTGCCGATGATGGGTGTAAGGCTATAATAGGCGAGTTTTCGATGAGAAACTACCAAACTGTGACCGATTCAGGCTTGTTTTCATTGATTTTCCCACTACTGAGTATGCCCGCACATGGCCACTGCAAGTGCCCAACGCTTAGACCTCATCTCTTGACGGTGTCGGTCATAGGGGCAAGGCTATAATCGACGAGTTTCTGATAAGAAACTGACAATCTGTGACCAACTGGGGATTGTTTTTACTAATTTTCCCTTTACCAAGTATGCTCGCACAAGCCCACGGCAAATGCCCTCGACACCTACCTGGTCTCCCGACGGTGTCAGTCATGGGGGCAACGTTATAATCGGGGAGTTTTCGATGAGAAACTAACAATCCGTGACGGACTGGGGCTTGTTTGCACTAATTTTCCCACTGGCAAGTATGCCCACACATGGTCTTGGTAAATGTCCACAGCCTCGACCCGGTCCCCTGACAGTGCGATCATGGGGGCAAGGCTACAATTGGTGACTTTTCGAAGAGAAACTGCCATTTCATGCCCAACCTGGGCTAGTTTCTGCTGATTTTCTCACTACTGAGTATGCCTGCACATGGTTGCTGTAAGTGCCCACGACCCCGAGCTGGTCTCCTGACGGTGCGATCATGGGTGCAAGGCCATAATCAGAGAGTTTTTGATGAGAAACTGACAATTCATGACCAGTTGGGGCTTGTTTTTTGCTGATTTTCCCACTACTGAGTATGCCTGAACATGGATGCGGCAAGTGTCCACGGCCTCAACCTAGTCTCCTAATGGTGCGGTCATGGAGGCAAGGCTATAATCGGCGAGTTTTCGATGAGAAACTAACAATTCATACCCCATTTAGGCTCGTTTCTGCTAATTTTCCCACTACTGAGTATGCCCGCACATGGCCACAGTAAATGCCCACAGCCCCGACCAGGTTTCCTAACGGTGTAGTCATGGGGGCAAGGCTATAATCGACGACTTTTTGATGAGAAACTGACAATCAGTGACCGACTGGGGCTTGTTTTCGCTGATTTTCCTGCTATTGAGTATGCCTGCACATGGCCGTGGCAAGTGCCCATCACCCTGACTTGGTCTCTCGACGCTGCCGGTCATGGGGGCAAGGCTATAATCGATGAGTTTTCAATGAGGAACTGACAATCCGTGATCGACTGGGGCTTTTTTACCCTGTTTTTTCCACTACCGAGTATGACTGCAGATGGCTGCGGTAAGTGCCCACGGCCCCGACCTGGTTCCTGACGGTGCGATCATGGGGTCAAGGCTATAATCGACAAGTTTTTGATGAGAAATTGATAATTCATGCCCATATACTTGGTCTCCTAACAGTGCCGGTCATGGGGGCAAGGCTATAATCGGGGAGTTTTTGATAAGAAATCGACAATTTGTGACCGATTGGGGTTTGTTTGAACTGATCTTTCCACTATAAAGTATGCCCACACATGGTCACAAAAAGTGCCCACGAACTCGGCTTGGTCTCCTAACGGTGCAGTCATGGGGGCAAGGCTATAATCGGTGAGTTTTCGATGAGAAACTGACAATCAGTGTCCGACTGGGGCTTGTTTCTACTGATTTTCTCACTACTGAGTATGCCCGCACATGGTCGTGGAAAATGCCCTCAACCTAGACCTGATATCCCGACAGTGCTGATCATAGGGGCAAGACTATAATCGACAAGTTTTCGATGAGAAATCGACAATCTGTGACTGAATGTGGCTTGTTTGCCCTAATTTTTTCACTACAAAGTATGCCCGTACATGGCCCCGGAAAGTGTTCATGATCCCAACCGGGTCTCCTAATAGTGCGGTCATGTGGGCAAGGTTATAATCGGCGAGTTTTCAATGAGAAACTGACAATCATTGACCGATTGGGCCTTGTTTTCGTAGATTTTCTTACTACCGAGTATGCCCGCGCATGGTCGTGGCAAGTGCCCTCGACCTTGATCTAGTCTCTCGACGCTGCCGATCATGGGGGTAAGGCTATAATCGAGGAGTTTCCAAGGAGAAACTGACAATCCTTGATTGACTAGGGCTTGTTTGCACTGATTTTCTCACTGCCAAATATATCCGCACATGGCCATGATAAGTTCCCACGGCCTCGACCTAGTTTCCTGACTGTGCGATCATGGGGACAAGGCCATAGTCGGCGAGTTTTTGATAAGAAACTGACAATTCATGCCCCACCTGGGCGGATTTATGTTGTTTTTCCAACTACTGAGTGTGCCTACACATGGCAACGGTAAGTGCCCATAGCCCCAACCTGGTTGTCTAATGGTGCCGGTCAGGGGACAAGGCTATAATCAACGAGTTCTCGAAGAGAAAATGACATTTCTTGCCCTACCTAGGACAGTTTATTATGATTTTTCCACTACTTAGAATGCCTGCACATGGCCATGACAAGTCCCTACGGCCCCGACCTAGTCTCCCGACTGTGTCGATCACGGGGGTAAAGCTATAATCGACGAGTTTTTTATGAGAAACTGACAATCTGTGACCGACTGGGGCTTGTTTGCACTGAATTTTTCATTACTGAGTATGCCCGCACATGGCTGCGAAAAATGCCCATGGCTCCGACCTGGTCTCCTTATGGTGCCGCTCATGGGGGCAATGCTATAATCGGCGAGTTTTAGATGAGAAACCGATAATTCCTGACCGACTGGGGCTTGTTTTTGTTTATTTTCCCACTATCGAATATGCCCGCACATGGTCGTGGCCAGTGTCTGTGGCCCCGACCTGGCCTCCCGACGGTGCCGATCATGAGGGCAAGGCCATAATTGGCAAGTTTTCGATGAGAAACCGACAATCCATGCCCCACCTGGGCCTGTTTCTACTAATTTCCCACTATTGAGTATGCCCTCATATGGCCGCGACAAGTGCCCACGGCCCTGACATGGTCTCCCAACGGTGCCGGTCATAGTGGCAAGGCTATAATTGGCGAGTTTTTGATGAGATACCGACAATCCGTTCCCCACCTGGGCCTGTTTTTGTTAATTTTCCCACTACCGAATATGGTCGCAGATGGCCGCGACAAGCGCCCATGACCCTGACCTGGTCTCCCGATAGTGTCGGTCATGGGGCCAAGACAATAATCGACAAGTTTTTAATGAGAAACCGATAATTCGTGATCAACTGGGGCTTGTTTGCACTAATTTTTCCACTATAGAGTATGCCCGCACATGGCCACAAAAAGTGCCCACGGCCCCGACCTAGTCTCCTGATGGTGCCGTCATAGGGGCAAGGCTATATCAATGAGTTTTTGATGAGAAACCGACAATCCTTGACCGATTGTGGCTTGTTTTTGCTAATTTTCCCACTATCGAGCATGCCCGCACATGATCGTGGCAAGTGCCCATGACCTCGATATGGTCTCCCAACGGTGCCGATCATGCGGGCAAGGCTATAATCGGTGAGTTTTTAATGAGAAACCGACAATCAATGCCCCATCTGGGCCTGTTTCTACTAATTTTTCCACTACCAAGTATGCCCGTATATTGCTGCAGCAGGTACCCAAGACCCCGACCTGATCTCCCAACGGTGCTAGTCATGGGAGGCAAGGATATAATCGGCGAGTTTTCGATGAGAAACTGACAATCTATGCCCCACCTGGGCCAATTTTTTGCTGATTTTCCCACTACCAACTATGCCCGCATAGGGCCGTGGCAAGCACCCATGACCCCGACCTGGTCTCCTGGCGGTGTGGTTATGAGGGCAAGACTATAATCGACGGGTTTTTGATGAGAAACTGACAATTCATGCCCTGCATGTTCCTATTTTTGTTAATTTTCCCATTGTCAAGTATGCTCGCACATGGCCGTAGCAAGTACCCACAGAGCCGACCTGGTCTCTCCGCAGTGTCGGTCATGACGACAAGGCTATAATCGGTGAGTTTTCGATGAGAAACCAACAATTCGTGACCGACTAAGCTTGTTTGCAATGATTTTTCCACTATCGTGTATGCTTGCACATGGCCGTGGAAAGTGACCACAGCCCCGACTTGGTCTCCTTATAGTTTCATTCGTGGGGGCAAGGCTATAATCGACGAGTTTTCGATGAGAAACTGATAATCCGTGATCGACTGAGGATTGTTTCGGCCGATTTCTCCACTACGAAGTATGCCCGCAGATGGCCGTTGCAAGTGCCCATAATCCCGACCTGGGCTCCCGACGGTGCTGGTCATGGTGGAAGGTTATAATTGGTGAGTTTTTGATTAGAAACTAACAATCCATGACCGACTAGGGCTTGTTTTCGTTGATTTTTCAACTACCGAGTATGCCCACACATGGTCGTGGCAAGTGCCTACGGCCTCGACCTCATGTCTTGACGGTACTAGTCATAGGCCAAGATTATAATCGGCGAGTTTCCGATAAGAAACCGACAATTTGTGACTAACTAGGGTTTGTTTTCGCTGATTTTCCCACTTTTGAGTATGCCCGCATATGGCTGCAGCAAGTGCCTACGGCCCCGAACTCATCTCCCAACGGTGCCGGTTATGGGGGAAGGCTATAATTGGCAAGTTTTCGATGAGAAACTGACATTTTGTGCCCCACTTGGGCTTGTTTTTGCTGAATCTTCCACTACCGAGTATGCTCGCACATGGCCGCGACAAGTGTCCACAACCCTGACCTGGTCTCCTGACGGTGCAGGGCATACTCGATAGTGCGAAAATTAGCTCAAACAAGCCCTAGTCAATTAGGAATTGTCGTTTTTTCTTTGAAAGCTCGCCGATTATGGCATTGCCCTACAACCGACACTGTCGGGAGATAAGGTTGAGGCCGTGGGCACTTGCCACGGCCATGTACGGGCATACTCGATGGTGGGAAAATAAGTGCAAACAAGCCCCAGTAGGTCACGGTTTGTCGATTCCTCATCAAAAATTCGCCGATTATAGCCTTCTCCTCATGACCAACACCGTCAACAAACCAAGCTGGGGTCGCGGGCACTTATCGCGGCCTTCTGCTGTCATACTCGGTAGTGGGAAAATCAGCAGAAATAGGCCCAAGTGGGGCACAAATTATCAGTTTCTGATTGAAAACTCGCAAATTATAACCTTGTCCCCATGACCAACACCGTCAGGAGACCAGATCGAGATCGTGGGCTTACCGCGACCGTGTGCGGGCATACTTTGTAGTGGGAAAATCAATGCAAACAAGCCCCCGTCGGTCAAGGATGGTTAGTTTCTCATCAAAAACTCGACGATTATAGCATTTCTCCTATGACCGACACCATCGGGAGGCAAGGTCGGGGCCATAGGCACTTTTTGTGACCATGTATGGGCATACTTAGTGGTGGGAAAATCAGTGCAAACAAGCCCTAGTAGGTCACGGATTGTCGGTTCCTCATCGAAAATTCGCTGATTATAGCCTTACCTCCCATTACTGGCATCGTCGGCAGACCAGGTTAGGGTTGTGGGCACTTGTCGTGGCCATGTGCGAGCATACTTAGTAGTGGGAAAATCAGCAGAAACAGGCCCAGGTGGGGCACGAATTGTCAGTTTCTGATCGAAAACTTGCCGATTATAGCCTTGCCCCTATGACCGACACCATCAGGAGATCAGGTCGGGGTCGTGGGCACTTACTGCAGCCATGAGCAGGCATACTCGATAGTGGGAAAATCAACAGCAACAGGCCTAGGTGGGGCATAAATTGTCAGTTTCTGATCGAAAACTTACCGATTATAGCCTTGCCCCCATGATCGGCATCGTCAGGAGACTAGGTCGAGGCCGTGGGCACTTGTTATAACCATATACGGGCATACTCGGTAGTGGGAAAATTAGCAAAAACCAGCCCCAGTCGGTCATGAATTGTTGGCTCCCCATCAAAAACTCGCCAATTATAGCCTTGCCCTAAGGACCGGCACCGTCGGGAGACCAGGTCGGGGTCGTGGGTACTTGTCGTGGTTATGTGCGGGCATACTCGATAGTGGAAAAATCAGCAGAAACAGGCCTAGGTGGGGAATGAATTGATGATCTCTCTTCAAAAACTGGCTGATCATAACCTTCCCCCCAATGACGGGCATCGACGGGAGACCAGGTCATAGCCGTGGGCCCTTGCTGCGGCCACACGCAGGCATACTCATTAGTGGGAAATTAAGGAGAAGTAGGCCCAGGTGGGGCACAAATTGTCATTTTCTCATCAAAAACTCGCCGATTATAGCCTTTCCCCATGAACGACATTGTCGGGAGACCAGGTTGGGGCCGTGGGCACTTACCGCAGCCTTGTGTGGGCATACTTGGTGGTGGGAAAATCAGCAGAAACAGGCCCAGGTGTGGCATAAATTGTCTGTTTCTCATCGAAAACTCGCCGACTACAACCTTCCCCTATGACCAGCACTGTCAGGAGACCAGGTCGGCCCAATGACCACTTACTGCGGCCATGTGCGAGCAAACTCAGTAGTGTGAAAATAAGTGCAAACAAGCCCTAATCGGTCACGGATTGTCAGTTTCTCATCAAAAACTTACCGATTATAGCCTTGCCCCTATGATCGACACCATCGGGAGACCAGGTCGAGGCCGTGGACACTTATTGCGGCCATCTGCTAGCATACTAGGTTGTGGGAAAATTAGCGAAAACAAACCCCAGTCGATCACGGATTGTCAGTTTCTCGTCGAAAACTCATCGATTATAGCCTCACCTTTATGATTGACACCATTGGGGGAGCAAGATTTGGCGGCTGGCAATGGCAGCGGCCATGTGCGGACATACTCAGTAGTGTGAAAATCAGTGCAAACAAGCCCCAATCGATCTTGTCGTATCCTCATCAAAAACTTATAGATTATAGCCTTGCCCCCATGATCGGTATCGTAGGGAGACCAGGTTGGGGCCGTGGGCACTTACCGTTGCCATCTGCGGGCATACTCGGTACTGGAAAATCAACGAAAACAGGCCCAAGCGGGGCATGAATTGTCAGTTTCTCATCAAAAACTCGCAGATTGTAGCCTTCCCCGTATGACCGGCACCGTCCGGAGACCAGGTCGGGGCCGTAGGCACTTGCCGCAGTCATGCACAGGCATACTCAGTAGTGGGAAAATCTAGAGAAGCAGGCCCATGTGGGGCTGGAATTGTTGGTTTCTCATTGAAAACCCGCCGATTATAGCCTTCCACTATAATCGGCACTGCCGGGAGACCAGGTCGAGGCCGTGGGCACATCACTAGGCTATGTGCTTGGTATTGGGAAAATCAATGCAAACAAGCCCCATTCGGTCACAGATTGTCAGTTTCTCATGAAATATTCGTCGATTATAGCCTTGCCCCCACGATCGGCATCGTCAGGAGACTAGGTTAAGACCGTGGGTATTTGCCACGGCCATTTGTCGGCATACTCGATAATGGGAAAATTAGGAGAAACAGGCCCAGATGGGGCACGAATTGCTGTGGCCATGTCTGGGCATACTCGATAGTGAGAAAATCAACAAAAAGAAGCCTCAGTCGGTCATGGATTGTCGGTTTCTCATTAAAAACTGACCGATTATAGCCTTGCCCCCATGACTGACACAGTTGGGTGACCAGGTTGGGGCCGTGGGCACTTGTTGCAGTCATGTGTGGGCATACTCAGTAGTGGAAAAATCAATAGAAACGGCCAGGTGGGGCACGAATTGTCAATTTTCAATCGAAAACTCGCCGATTATAGCCTTCCTCCATGATTAGCACGGTTGAGAGACCAGATCGAGGCCGTGGGCACTTGTTGCAGCCATGTGCGAGCATACTCGATAATGAGATAATCAGCAAAAACAAGCCCCAATCGGTCACGAATTTTCAATTTCTCATCAAAAACTCACCAAATATAGCCTTGCCCCCTAAGACCGGTATGATTGGGAGGCCAAGTCGAGGCCGTGGGCACTTACCACGACCATCTGCTGGCATACTCAGCAATGGGAAAATCAGTGAAAACAAACCCCAATCGATCACAGAATGTCAATTTCTCATCAAAAACTCGCCAATTATAGCTCATCCTCATGATCGACACCATTAGGGGACCAAGATTTGGCAGTGGGCACTTATCACGGCGATGTGCAAGCATACTCGATGGTGTAAAAATTAGTGCAAAGAAGCCCCAGTCGGTCACGGATTGTCGATTCCTCATAAAAACTCGTCGATTATAGCCTTGCGTGTTGGACCTCGTTTCTAGAGCCCAACATCGAACATGGAAGCGCGATGCTTGGTGTGTGAGGGGAGGCCTTGGAGTTGAAACATATAAATTAAAAGAAGAAAGAAATCCCTCGGAAGCACCAGGGGGCGTCACTGCGGCGTGTGATGTCTTGCCGCGGCGAACCCTTTCGGCTAACTACACCGCGACGAACAAGTAAGCCCTCGCTGCGGCGAGTAAAAGGGTTCTCGCTGTCGCGAGCGAAGCAGCACTCGCCGCGGTGAACCCAATATGCAGTTTCGCCGCGGCGAGCATGCGACCTCGTCGCGGCGAAGACCTCCCTCGTCCCACAATGAACAAACCTGAAACTTTCTCTCATTTTATTAAATCAACCCATCCCAAAACTCATCAATATAAACTCAAGCAAACTTCTAAATGATTCAATGCGAAAGACTTGGAACAAAAACATCCATATCTCATTAATACCCAAAAGATGAGTTTTACAAAGCTTTAATAACATTTCAAAACCAAATTACAACCTTTGAGTTCATGAGTCAAAAGTACAAAATACACTTGAACCAATAAAACTTGAAATGTAACTAAAGCCTTGACTTCCAAAAG
>JANVCQ010033851.1:0-11701 GCA_025531925.1 Erythroxylum plowmanianum
CATAATATATTATTAACAAGCCATAATGTTGATACATGAATCACAACTATCCATTGGCCTAGGGCACACTACTAACAAGTATTTACCTAAACTCTATAACTACAATCTCAAGGATCAACTACTTGTCCAAATGGATGCAAGCTTTGACACATGGGCAGGATGCCTTTTGGCACAACCACCCAAGCACAAGAAGTACTATCTTTGCAAGTATATAAATGGGATTTTTAATTCCTCGGAATTAAAATATCCCATTCATGAAAAAGAGACACTCGCTTGTCTCAAAACATTAAGGAAATGGCGCATAGATCTATTGACGGTTGAATTTAAAATTCAAACGGACTCTCAGTATCGATGTGGCTTGACCAAGTATCAACTAATAAAATACCCCATTCATGAAAAAGAGACACTCACTTGTCTCAAAACATTAAGGAAATGGCGCATAGATCTATTGCCGGTTGAATTTAAAATTCAAACAGACTCTCAGTATCTATGTGGCTTTACCAAGTATCAACTAAGTACTACGAATTACAATCAAGGATGATTAATTAGATGGCAACTGGAATAGAATCAATTCAATTTCAGTATCCACTATATTAAATCAACTAACAATTTTCTTACAGATATCCTTACAAGAGAATGGAAGAAGTTGCAAAAGTGATCAAGCAATTAGAATATACACTATTCCAGAAAGAAGGGGAATTAATTGCATTACAATAAAAAATTGGAACTATCACCAAAGAAATCAACCGAGTCAGAACTACTATTGCATTACCAAAGGATCAGGATCAATCCAGCTCTGACAAACCATCAAGTTCAAAAGTACCAGCACCCTCTGTCCAATTATCAAGCTCTTCAGTAACATCAAATACAAGTATGCAGAAGATCATTCCAAGCTCTACTCAAGCAACAGTATCTCCAAAACCATCAACACCTCCACCAAGCATTTCACAGAAACAGATTGATAATCAGGAATCTAAATATTATGTCATCTACAATGGACCCATGGCAGGAATCTATGACCAATGGCACAAGGCAGCAATACATATTACTAGAAAAAGTAGCACCATCCACAAAAGTTTCTCTACAAGAATTGAAGCTGAAAAATCTTTCAAGGAATTTCATAATTCACCACTTCATCCACAGTATAAGACAGTTTTGACTACTCCATCACCAGTACCACCCAATATGACTACTCTTGGAAAATCCATTGATTTGGAAAGAATTCACTCAGTACCATCAAAGACAATACACGAAGAAGCCAAAGTACTCACTTCAGAAATGTTTATAGATTGTTTTCAAGCACTCAACCAATGGACTATCAAAATGAAGCAATTTCAGTACTATCCTCAAAATTGTGGAAGATATGGCCCTAAAGCTATAGTATTCCTCGGCGTTGATCCATTGACAACCTATCTACTATTGCAAAGTGGATTAATTGATACCATCTACATTCAAGATCTAAAGCTTTTATCAGATTTTCCAGCAGGATTAGTTCATGCTCTCAAGAACTATAAAGACTGCTTTGCAAAAGATCGAGAAATGTATATCAAGATTTACAATAGCTATCCTATCTTCGAAGCATCAGAAGCAGAAAATGTACTAAGGCAGCCATGAAAGTACCAAGGATTGCTTTTCTACAAGTTGGAGTTAGCAATCAACTATATCCACCAGTAGATGAACCACCTCATTATGAATTCATTTGGGATTTGATTAACAAACTCAATTTGAATTGTATTGAAGGTGTGTACAACCAGTGTAATCGCATTAATGAAGAATCAACAATCAAGATCAATTATTGAGGACCACAAGTACTGATGACCTCAACATACAAGATGCCCATACCACTATAAGCATTAAACATTGTTCACAAGTTTAAATTACCATTTGATAAGTTTGATGAATTTTTTGAACCAGTCAGCAATGCGTGGAAAGAAGCAATCTGCAAGCAGCTAAAGGAATATCCAGCTCATCAATGCACTCTTTGTCCCACTACCTCAAAAGCATCAACCTCTCAGACAGATGTGAGCAACGATGATGATGGATTAATTATCATTAAAGAATAAAAATCGTTGGTAGATACGACAAGCACTATCACCAATGATGTAGGTCCACCTAGGACCATCTAGCTGTACAAAGTAGATAGCTTTTCTACCATTTACATCTTTTTCTTTTTGCTTTAGCATCTTATCTTTTACTTTTACTTTCGAATCTTTCTTTTCTTTATGTCAGTTGTGTCAGCATCCTTTTTTTTGGCCTTTAGTTTGTTCGTTTGCCTATAAATAGCCTATGTAACTCCGAATGGAGAACACAACTAGTTAAGACCACAAATAAACTCTCTCTTTGTTCATCGTTTCTTCGCATATAGCCTAGGAGATTGGCATCAAGCAAAAATGAAATAGGTATGAACTTTAATTGTTTATTTCTATATCTTAACACCTCTAGTATTATTTTACTATAATAAATCATTGTTCATCATTCAGCATTAACATGGAACATTCTTATTTCCATCGTAAGCATACACTCAACCGATTGATCAAAGCCACCTATGTAAAAGAAGAAGAAGTCGAAACATTACAACGTAGCACTATTGCACGCAATAAGCATGCACACAACACCTATATAGATCCTATGTATCAACTTTCAGAAGATCATCCTCTCTATGAAGATGCACAACAAATTAAACAAGCAGCATCAGATATGATGAAAGATACTACTGAATTAATCCAATTACTACAAGATTGATTAGATGATTTATATCAGATTAGGACTTATTATCTTACTCAGATCAAACTTCTTATTGATTAATAAGAAATAAGCATTATGTATTTTGAGCTTAAGAAACATCTCAAACAGTTAATACAATTTTCTCAAGAAATTGAAGAAGAACAATCCGAATTTATAAAGACCTATAACGAACATATAGCCATAGCTAAAGAACATCACAATATGCAACTTTTAATATCAGCACAAGTTGGATTAGGACAATGTCTTTATCTTTATCAATCAGTTAAGAAAGACATAATCAAAGCACAAGCACAAATTAATCGTTTAATTGATTAAATATATCATGACATCACCACTTGCATTACAATATTTTTTTAATTATTGTTTACCTTATATGCTTTATCATTTATCATTATATGCTTTACTCTTCTTTTATATTCAGCCTCTTTTACTATTTGTTTATCTTAGTATTATGTTTATTCTAGAGGAACAGTTAGTATTTTATTTCGAAATTAGTACGGATTATATAGATATCTGTTTAGATTATTTATGGAGACATATTTTTAACCTTAATACAAATATAGTTTACGAAATTCTATGACTTGCCCTATTTGCGAAGATTTAGATCAACAAATACAATATACTCAACAATAGATCACTCAATATTTAGAACTTATACAGTATAATGAAACTCGTATTAATTATCTTACTTTTGTTGGAATAAATAGATTAGGTAGAAGACCTTATGAAGAACACTTAGCAGTAGTTCAACAATTACATCAACTATATATCAATCACTTATCTACTTTAGAACATATTAGATTTGTATCACATCAGAATTATCATTCACCGTTATGACTTCGACACAAAACAAAAAAGATTCAACAATCCTCGATGTAGATACTTTAGAATTAACTTAATCATTAGGAACCTTTCAAGTTTCTACTTTATTAGCCCAAGACATACAAAAACAAAAACAAATAGCGAAAGCCCAACTAGATTTAAAACCAAGACAAGATATATACATAAATCTGTAATCAAAAAATTCTTTAATAGACAAAATATTATTTATTTTGGCAAAATGATTTATGAAACACCAGTTAGAATTGATCAATGTAATGGACATATTAGAATTAGTTTAATAGACCAAGACAAACTAAACGAAAGAAAATTGGATATATTCGCCTCTCCACTATACAAATTTTATTAAAGTCAACTTTTCAGGAAGGAATTGATTCGCCCATTAGAATGGCAATATTAGATGAACGAATGACTGATTTAAAAAATCAAGTAATAGGAATGATGAATGGAAATTTAGCATATGAAAAAATCAAATTTAACACTCGATTAAAATTAGGAATTCCTTTACTATCATCTGATCTACAAGACACTATCACAATTGCCTATAAATTTTACAAAGATAATTTAATGACTCCAGGACAATACCCATTTTCCCTCACCTATCAAATTAGTTATGCTTTACCCAACTTGCATCATAGTATAGATTTTAAACATACAGATCAAATATATCTGGATCAACTTTTTCAAGACGTAGCAAAAGTAGGAACCAAATTTCATACCAAACTACAACCTCTTACAGCAATACAATATCCTTTTCAACAATCTTTACTCACTAGAAGACATTCATTTTCTGAAGTACCATCATCTTCTTATATTCCTTTGTTAAGATCAGCATCCTCCAGAATTCAAAGACCCCTGTTAATACCAAGATCACTTAGAATCACAGAACCAGTTATAGATCCAAACCAAAAAAAATTAGATAACATCCAAAATCAAATCAAAGATCTTTCAGATTATCTTAAATGAACACTATGACAACTCTCACATATCAACTATCAGAGATAATAGAAAAATAGATACAATTAGAACAAAAGATAGACGAGATAAATCAAACACAAAATATAATATTAATCATTTTAGATCAATTAAGATCTCAAATCAATCAGTTTCCATCCCAACTAAAAACTCAAATTCTGCAACAACCTCTGAAAATGGTATCAGAGCTAGCTATACATCCATTGCGTGCCTGGTTCGAATCCCAGCCCTAGGCCTTCGACAAGGGATTTAACTTGTAGGTAGCAGAAGCGTGGTGGGTGTATAGATAGAATTGGGATCGTTACTGTCAACACGTGTTTTCAGTAGCAAAGTGATTCAACTCTCTACACTTTTATTTACTCAATAATATCTCTATACAATTAGAAGTTGATACTCTCTTAGAACAAGTTTGTAGTGAAATATCATTTTTGGGGGTTGTTGCGAAATTTGATCGATTTGAGTTTTTAATTAGGATGGAAACTGGTTGATTTGAGATCTTAATTGATCTAAAATGATTAATATTGTATTTTGTGTTTGATTTATCTCCTCTATCTTTTGTTATAATTGTATCTGTTTTTCTATTATCTCTGATAGCTTCTCTGTGAGAGTTGTCATAGTGTTCGTTTAAGATAATCCGAAAGATCTTTGATTCGATTTTGGATGTTATCTAATTGTTTTTGGTTTGGATCTATAATTGGTTCAGTGATTCTAAGTGATCTTGGTATTAACAGGGGTCTCTGAATTCTGGCAGATGCTGATCTTAACAAAGGAATAGAAGAAGATGATGGTACTTCAGAAAATGAATGTCTTCTAGTGAGTAAAGGTTGTTGAAAAGGATATTGTATTGCTGGAAGAGGATGTAGTTTGGTATGAAATTTGGTTCCTACTTTTGCTACGTCTTGAAAAAGTTGATCCAGATATATTTGATCTATATGTTTAAAATCTATACTATGATGCGAGTTGGTTAAAGCATAACTAATTTGGTAGGTGAGAGAAAATGGGTATTGTCCTGGAGTCATTAAATTATCCTTGTAAAATTTATAAGCAATTGTGATAGTATCTTGTAGATCAGATGATAGTAAAGGAATTCCTAATTTTAATCGAGTGTTAAATTTGATTTTTCCATATGCTAAATTTCCATTCATCATTCCTATTACTTGATTATTTAAATCAATCATTCGTTCATCTAATATGGCCATTCTAATGGGTGAATCAATTCCTTCCTGAAAAGTTGACTTTAATAAAATTTGTATAGTGGAGAGGTGAATATATCCAATTTTCTTTCGTTTATATTCAGGTAGTTGTTGTAATTGTTTACTAATTTGGTCTTAGTCTATTAAACTAATTCTAATATGTCCATTACATTGATCAATTCTAACTGGTGTTTCATAAATCATTTTTCCAAAATAAATAATATTTTATCTATTAAAGAATTTTTTGATTACAAATTTATGTATATCTAGTCTTGGTTTTAAATCTAGTTGGGCTTTTGCTATTTGTTTTTGTTTTTGTATGTCTTGGGCTAATAAAGTAGAAACTTGAAAGGTTCCTAATGATTAAGTTAATTCTAAAGTATCTACATCAAGGATTGTTGAATCTTTTTTGTTTTGTGTCGAAGTCATAATGGTGAATGATAATTATGATGTGATACAAATCTAATATGTTCTAAAGTAGATAAATGATTGATATATAGTTGATGTAATTGTTGAACTACTGCTAAGTGTTCTTCGTAAGGTCTTCTACCTAATCTATTTATTCCGACAAAAATAAGATAATTAATACAAGTTTCATTATACTGTATAAGTTCTAAATATTGAGTGATCTGTTGTTGATTATATTGTATTTGATGATCTAAATCTTCGCAAATAGGGCAAGTCATAGAATTTCGTAAACTATATTTTTATTAAGGTTAAAAATATGTCTCCATAAATAATCTAAATAGATATCTATATAATCCGTACTAATTTCGAAAGAAAATACTAACTGTTCCTCTGGAATAAACATAATACTAAGATAAACAAATAGTAAAATAGGCTGAATATAAAAGAAGAGTAAAGCATATAATGATAAATGATAAAGCATATAAGGTAAACAATAATTAAAGAAATATTGTAATGCAAGTGGTGATGTCATGATATATTTAATCAATTAAACGACTAATTTGTGCCTGTGCTTCGATTCTGTCTTTCTTAACTGATTGATAAAGATAAAGAGATTGTCCTAATCCAACTTGTGCTGATATTAAAAGCTGCATATTGTGATGTTCTTTAGCTATGGCTATATGTTCGTTATAGGTCTTTATAAATTTGGATTGTTCTTCTTCGATTTCTTGATAAAATTGTATTAACTGTTTGAGATGTTTCTTAAGCTCAAAATACATAATGCTTATTTCTTATTAATCAATAAGAAGTTTGATCTGAGTAAGATAATAAGTCCTAATCTGATATAAATCATCTAATCAATCTTGTAGTAATTGGATTAATTCAGTAGTATCTTTCATCATATCTGATGTTGCTTGTCTAATTTGTTGTGCATCATCATAGAGAGGATAGTCTTCTGAAAGTTGATACATAGGATCTATATAGGTGTTGTTTGCATGCTTATTGTGTGCAATAGTGCTACGTTGTAATGTTTCGACTTCTTCTTCTTTTACATAGGTGGCTTTGATCAATCGATTGAGTGTATGCTTACGTTGGAAATAAGAATTTTCCATGTTAATGCTGAATGATGAACAATGATTAATTATAGTAAAATAATACTAGAGGTGTTAAGATATAGAAATAAGCAATCAAAGTTCATACCTGTTTTGTTTTCTCGTAACGCCAATCTCCTAGGCTATATGCGAAGAAACGATGAACAAAGAGAGAGTTTATTTGTGGTCTTAACTAGTTGTGTTCTCCATTTAGAGTTACATAGGCTATTTATAGGCAAACGAACAAACTAAAGGCCAAAACAAAGGAGGCCGACACAATTGACATAAAGAAAAGAAAGATTCGAAAGTAAAAGTAAAAGATAAGATGTTAAAGCAAAAGAAAAAGACGTAAATGGTAGAAAAGCTATCTACCAACATCATTGGTGATAGTGCTTGTCGTATCTACCGACGATTTATATTCTTCAATGATAATTAATCCATCATCATCATTGCTCACATCTGTCTGAGAGGTTGATGCTTTTGAGGTAGTGGGACAAAGAGTGCATTGATGCGATGGATATTCCCTTAGCTACTTGCAAATTGCTTCTTTCCACGCATTGCTGATTGGTTCAAAAAATTCATCAAGCTTATCAAATGGTAATTTGAACTTGTGAACAATGTTTAATGCTTCCGATGGTATGGGCATCTTGTATGTTAAGGTCATTAATACTTGTGGTCCTCGATAATTGATCTTGATTGTTGAATCTTCATTAATGCGATTGCACTAGTTGTACACACCTTCAATACAATTCAAATTGAGTTTGTTAATCAAATCCTAATTGAATTCATAATGAGGTGGTTCATCTACTGGTGGATATAGTTGATTGCTAACTCCAACTTGTAGAAAAGCAATCCTTGGTACTTTGATGGTTGCCTTAGTAGCATTTTTTGTTTCTGATGCTTCGAAGATAGGATAGCTGCTGTAAATCTTGATATACATTTCTCAATCTTTTGCAAAGCGGTCTTTATAGTTCTCGAGAGCATGAACTAATCCTACTGGAAAATTTGATAAAAGCTTTAAATCTTGAATGTAGATGGTATCAATTAATCCACTTTGAAATAGTAGATAGGTTGTCAATGGATCAACGTCGGGGAATACTATAGCTTTAGGGCCATATCTTCAACGATTTTGAGGATAGTACTGAAATTGCTTCATTTCGATAGTCCATTGGTTGAGTGCTTGAAAACAATCTACAAACATTTCTGAAGTGAGTACTTTGGCTTCTTCGTGTATTGTCTTTGATGGTACTGAGTGAATTCTTTCCAAATCAATGGATTTTCCAAGAGTAGTCATATTGGGTGGTACTGGTGATGGAGTAGTCAAAACTATGTTATACTGTGGATGAAGTGGTGGATTCTGAAATTCCTTGAAAGATTTTTCAATTTCAATTCTTGTAGAAAAACTTTTGTGGATGATGCTACTTTTTCTAGTAATATGTATTGCTGCCTTGTGCCATTGGTCATAGATTCCTATCATGGGTCCATTGTAGATGACATAATATTTAGATTGCTGATTATTAATCTGTTTCTGTGAAATGCTTGGTGGAGGTGTTGATGGTTTTGGAGATATTGTTGCTTGAGTAGAGCTTGGAATGATCTTCTGCATACTTGTATTTAGAGTTACTGAAGAGCTTGATAATTGGACAAAGGGTGCTAGTACTTTTGAACTTGATGGTTTGTCAAAGCTGGATTGATCCTGGTCCTTTGGTAATGCAATAGTAGTTTTGATTCGGTTGATTTCTTTGGTGATAGTTCCAATTTTTTATTGTAATGCAATTAATTCTGCTTCTTTCTGGAATAGTGTATCTTCTAATTGCTTGATCACTTTTGCATCTTCTTCCATTCTCCTGTAAGGATATATGCGAGAAAATTGTTAGTTGATTTAATATAGTGGATACTAAAATTGAATTGATTCAATTCCAGTTGCCATCTGATTAATCGTCCTTGATTGTAATTCGTAGTACTTAGTTGATACTTGGAAAAGCCACATAGATACTGAGAGTCCATTTGAATTTTAAATTCAATCAGCAATGGATCTATGCGCCATTTCCTTAATGTTTTGAGACAAGCGAGTGTCTCTTTTTCATGAATGGGGTATTTTATTAGTTGATACTTGGTAAAGCCACATAGATACTGAGAGTCCGTTTGAATTTTAAATTCAACCGGCAATAGATCTATGCGTCATTTCCTTAATGTTTTGAGACAAGCGAGTGTCTCTTTTTCATGAATGGGGTATTTTAATTTCGAGGAATTAAAAGTCCCATTTATATACTTGCAAAGATAGTACTTCTTGTGCTTGGGTGGTTGTGCCAAAAGGCATCCTACCCATGTGTCAAAGCTTGCATCCATTTGGACAAGCAGTTGATCCTTGAGATTGTAGTTATAGATTTTAGGTAAATACTTACAGAGTTCCTTGAGTCGTTGAACGACTTCGGTATCAGTTGGAGTCCATTGCCATTGATGCTTAGTGCTACATTTTAATTGTAGTGTTCTTCTTTCTTTTGCTAATTCCTTTAAAAATCCTTGATCAAAAATGTAGTTTAATAATCCTAAAAATTGTTGTACTTGCCTTTTATTTTGTAATTCATTAGGGAAATCTGGTAATTTTTGTAAAATATTAGGTTGTAATTGTAAATATCCTTGATGATTAAATTGTATTCCTAAATATTCTATTGTTTGCTGAGCTATACGGGCTTTCTTTTTACTAAAAATTAATCCTTTATCTTTACATCTTTGTAAAGAATACTAACTTTCTTTAAATGATCTAATTTATCTTGATTAGAATAAATAATGATATCGTCAATATATACAAAAGTATATTCTTCTAATCCTGTAAGATTATTATCCATAAATCGTTGCTATACAATAGGTGCATGTTTTAATCCAAAAGGTAATACATTCCATTGATAATGTTTTTGAGGTGGACATGTAAATGCTGTTAATGCTTTTCTATTATCATTTAGTCGTAGTTGTCAATATCCAGATTTGGCGTCTAATGTTGTGAATCAAGTATGTCCTTTGAGTTTATTAATAATGTAATCTTTCCGTGGTAATTTATAGGCATCACCTATGGTTGCTTCGTTTAATTTCCTATAATTAATAACCATTCTTCTTTTTCCTCTTTTTTGTTCTGCTGAATTATTGACATAAAAAGCTGGTGCTGAATGTTTACTAGTACTTGGGCTTATTAATCTCTTATCTAAGAGTTCTTTGCATTCAGTAATAAATTCTTTTACATCTTGAGGGGTATAAGGAATATTATTTTTGATATTTACTTCCTGATGGGGATCCTTAAGTTTAATTTCTATTAATTCATTATTATGATTCTTCTTGGGATCTAAAGGATTTTCACTACAAACTTGTTCTAAGAGAGTATCGACTTCTAATTGTATAGAGATATTATTGAGTAAATAAAAGTGTAGAGAGTTGAGTTTTTCGGTTAATATTCGTAGCTGATGATAATAAGTAGTATGGTAGACAGGTATTTTAAGAATGATAGGTTTTTTATTAATATTTTTAATATAAGGAGTTTTCAAAGTAATATAATGTAAATATTGACAAAAAGGGTTGTATAATTTGAGAAAATTATTTCCAATAATTAATGGTAATCTGGATTCTTGTTGATAAATAGAGGGAATCATAAAGGTATAATTTTCTATGAGTACATTATTGTAATAGCTTACATACGAAATACATTTAAAACTTCCATCGGCTATTCTAATTTGTAATGGTTTATCTAATTTTTTCCATGAATCTAAAAGATGTTTTGATGCAATACAAATAGTAGCTCCTGTGTCTATATATGCGTTTACTTTAGTATTCTGAATAGTCACTTGAATAAATGTTGTATTGGAATTCACTTGTTGATTCGGATTCGCTTTGTATAGTTGATTCATCAGAGGAATTTTCTGAATAGATATAAAGGGTAGAATCAGTATTATAATCAGATTCAATTGGTTCTAGTTGATGTTGTAAAGTAGAGTGTAGAATTTGTACTTTATTAGTATATTTTTTCTCATTTTTCTTAGGACATTCATTTGCATAATGCCTTTCTTCTTTACAAAACCAACATTTACAATCTTTTTTCTTTTGTGGACAATGCTTTTGTGTAGGGTTGCAGGTTCTTGATCTATGTTTTCTAAAATACCTAGGATAAGTTTTTGGTTGATATGGACGTGGTCTATATTTTTTCCATCTATATGGTCTAGAGTATCTGCGATAATGTCGAGGTTGTAAATATTTGTGCTGTCGATGTTTATGTTTTCTTTTGTATCTAATAGATTCACATCCATATTGTTGTGGTACTTCAGCATTTTGTGAACAACAAGGGTATATATGTAGCGCCCCCTCACCGTAGGGTACGCATCGGGATGCCCGTGGGTCATTCCGACGCATATCCCACAGCAAGGAAGTGCTACTATCAAAACGATCACTAAATACTCGCATGGC
>JANVCQ010033939.1:0-11694 GCA_025531925.1 Erythroxylum plowmanianum
GATGTTTTTGTGGGTACTGCTCTTTTAGACATGTATGCTAGGTGTGGCCAAGTGGAGGAAGCTCGGGTGGTCTTTGACGGGTTGGTGAGCAAGAATGAGGTGTCTTGGAATGCTTTAATTGCTGCCCATGTTAGGAAAGGTGAAGGAGAGCATGCTTTTCGGCTGCTTCACAACATGCTTAGGGAAAACATTGAACCAACGGAATTCACTTATTCTAGTGTTTTCCGTGCTTCTGCTAGTATCGGTTCTTTAGAGCAAGGTAAATGGGTTCACGCCCGTATGATAAAATCAGACACGCAGCTTATTGCCTTTGTTGGAAACACTTTGCTTGACATGTATGCAAAGTCGGGGAGCATTGAGGATGCAATTAAAGTTTTTGATAGGTTGGTAAAACGAGATGTTGTTTCTTGGAATTCAATGCTTTCTGGATTTGCCCAACATGGACTTGGAGAGATGGTACTAAAAAGATTTGAACAAATGTTAAGAACAGGAATTAGGCCAAATGGGATAACTTTCTTATGCGTTTTGACTGCTTGTAGCCATTCAGGTCTTCTTGATGAAGGACTCTTCTATTTTGACGAGATGAAAAAGTATAGGTTAGAACCAGAAATATACCATTATGTGGCAATTGTTGATCTTCTTGGTCGAGCTGGTCTTCTTGATCAAGCTGACAAGTTTATAAGACAAATGCCAATGGAGCCCACTGCTGCTGTCTGGGGAGCTTTGCTTGGTGCATGTAGAATGTATAAGAATGAGAAATTAGGTGCTTATGCAGCTGAACGTATCTTTGAAATTGATCCCCGTGATTCAGGGCCTCACATGTTGCTTTACAATATCTACGCCACTGCTGGCAGATGGAATAACGCTGCAAAAGTAAGAAAGATGATGAAAGAAAGTAGGGTGAAGAAGGAACCTGCTTGTAGCTGGGTTGAGATTGAGAATCAAGTCCACACTTTTGTGGCTGATGATCACGCACACCCAATGAGAGAACAGATATATAAGATGTGGGAGACAATCTCTGAGAAAATTAAGGGAATTGGATACACCCCAGATACAAGCCATGTACTTTTGTTTGTAGACCAGCAAGAGAGGAAAATAAAATTGCAATACCATAGTGAGAAGCTTGCTTTAGCATTTGCACTTCTCAGCACACCGTCTGCATCCACTATCCGCATCAAGAAGAATATTAGGATATGTGGTGATTGCCATACAGCATTCAAGTTTGTGTCAAATGTGCTTGGCAGGGAAATCGTTGTTCGGGATATTAATCGATTCCATCATTTTCACAATGGCTTGTGCTCTTGTGGGGACTATTGGTAGTGATATCACAGTCTTTATTGTCAACTGATTTGACTTCTTGTTTAGAGTGAAGTTGCTATTTCTTCTCCGAATGAGAAATGGGAAATTTTATTTTATCCATATTATATAATGAAATGGTTATCATGTGTACAACTAGAAGTAATTGAAGGCATAACTCCTGCAGATAGCATAAATTCTCTTTCTCCTTGGCAATCTGTGCCAAACTGCAAACATATATGCTGAGGCTTTCTGGAAGTTGGGTGCGGCAAACCTTGAGAAGACCGTGGATTGGATATGAAATCCTGGATACATGTTATTCCATCTCTGTTGACAATGATAACTATACGCCCAAGGCTTTTGGAATTGATGAGAAACCACTGACACCAACTCGAGAAGATTGGTCAGGTAAAGTTGAAACACAAAACTGTTTCATAAATTACATCCTTAAATCATACTGAAGATCCTGTTTTGATTGGTTGGAATTGACATTCACTCAGGAAATATTTGATAAGAACGGGGAAGAATTTCTGATCAAATAGTGGCAACAGACAAGCAAGTATACCTGAATCTCATTTCACTATTGAGGAGTTCACCTTGTCCTCCATTCCAAGCTGGTAGTGGATTAGTTTCAGTTGGTTTCATCGTTATAATTTGATCACATAGAGTCAATATTAAGTAGATTAGAACATTAAACGAAATATACTCGGGGAAAAAAAGAATGGAATTTCTAGAGATCCAATTTTATACTTGTTCGATTTTCTCCTTTTAATTGGAAGATTCAATCTGAGGCATTGTTAAAAAGCCAGAGATATGTAGATTCTGTATAATTTGTTTATTTAACATTCTATCATTAGTTTGTGACTAAAATGCGTCTTATTTGTTTTGAGGCAAATATATATTTGTGCTCTATTAATTTGGCATCAGGTAGTAACCTTATCAGAAGCTTATTTGAGAACCATAATGGCTCCTTTTAATGTAGGTATGATGCGTTTCCATATCAACACACGCTCGTGGGGCTGGTAGTACCTAAATCACGATGAGGTAGGTTGGTAGTTCCAGCCTTTTATTGAAATATTTTTTAGAATGAGTAAAATAGTTCTTAGAAAAGCAAACATTTGGTAGTTCTCAAAAGTAGGTTGATTTCTTTGGTCAAATTTAACAACTAAGCCAAGCAAAATGCCTGACAGGTCTTACCATAAAAATGGAAACTTGAACAGCAACAAAATCTTTAAAAAAATTAGAACTAAATAAAACAGCAACCAGAACATTAGTTCTAAAGTACAACAAAACAAACCCCAGGGGAAATAGATCAGTTACATAGATTGAGTGTCATCATATCGAAGAGTCTTTAATCCCTGATAGGTTAGCATGTGATAATGATGTGTCACAATAGTGAGAAAGTGTGAAGATAAATGTGATGGAGAATGAAAAACGAAAAGAGTGCAATGCATGCCTGGTTCGCTGGTTGGCCCTTTTTAGCACTAAAAATAGTGTATAGAGAGAGAGACAGAGATAGAGAGAGGGACCATTTCAGGGTAGTGAAAGGAACGCAAAATGAGGAACCAACCTCATAAAACTTCATTCTTGCCGTTGCTAGAGCTTTAACTGGCATAGGGAAAGAGAAACAGAGACAGAAACAGAGACAGAGACAGAAAGCGAAAAATACAAACAAGAGGCAAGAGGGTTCAAAAAGCATGACATGAAGTGTGTGTTATATGCGTGTATGTGATCTTCTGTGTGTGTGTTTGTGAGTTTGAGGCCGAGACGAGTTTAGCTTAAAATCATCATTCTTTCCATCAAAGCAAAGACTCGTATACACAACCTTCAGGGTCTTCAAGGTAATCCAGAGACGAGAAACAAGAAAGCTTAAATCTTTATATCCAGGCTTTTTTTTTCTTTTTGTCAATCTGATTTCCTTTATCTTTTTATTGACTTTTCTGGGTTTTGGACTTCCTAAGTTTGGTTATTTTTTGTCATAAGTTAATACCATATAGTGCTTCTTGCAACATAATAACGTGTGCAGGATGTTCTCATCATCTCGATCCCATGGTAGAAATTAAACTTCTCCGGTTGCTTTGTTCTGGATTCCATACTTTCTGTAATTGTCTTGATAAATCTGAATTGTGTTTTGATTATCTGAGCTAAATCTGTCCCTCTCTTGATTAGAAATGGAGCAAGACAGCAAAAAAAGAAGAAGAGATCAGGAACAAGAGGTAAAATACTCGCCAGAGAGAGCACCAAAGAAGAAAGACCTTAGTGATCATGATCTTAATAACATCATCAACAAAGAAGAAGATATCAACCAGAAGGAGCTAAACAACAAGAACACCAGCTACCACGTAAGTGACACAGATTTGGCATTAGGAGTATTTGATTTCCCATGGCTTAACGAAGCGATGATATCGGAGGATTGGCACTTGGAGGACACATTCTCATCATTTCTTCAGGATACTTATACATCCTCTGCAACAGATACATCAGGACAGTACTGCTTCTGTGAAAGCCCAGATACTTTCATGACGTCCTTAGATTTTACAGTGGATAAGTTTGAAGAGAATGTATGGTCATTGGAAATGGAGACTGTGTCATCTCTGCTCAATCAACCACTTCAACAGGAAGGTGTTTGATGGAAGTTGCCAATTTTGCATGTACAACAACAGGAAAAAAAAAAAAGACAAGGAAACAAAAACTTGGAAGGTATGGATAATGGTTAGAACCAATCTTTAGAAGATATTGAAGAGTGTGATTACACCACAGCCCCACTATCATTACCAAAAAGTGAACTAAAAGTTGGCTGTGTTAAGGAATAGTATAGAACAAATCAGGGGCAAAGTAACCTTTTTTTTCCCCTTTTTCTCTCTTCTTTGAATTTTTTACTTTTCCCCTTGCTGAAGTTTTGTTGTGTTTAATGGGTAATTTTTGTTCTTCAACAACAAATGTTTGATGAGCATTCACACCAGTCTTGGAGCAGCAAACCACTAAAAATTATGCTCTTTTAGTTATGATAGGAATTTTGAGTTTCTAGTTCTTTCTCTGTTTAGAAAAAATAAGTTCTTATTATTCAAGTCAAAGATGGTTTATATATAATAATGAGAGAATAATTAGGAGTGATAAATTGGTTTCATCCGAACTAATTTGATCTAAATAATTTTGATATAAATAATGACTAATATAAGATATTGGTCATTTGAATTCAAATAGTATTTAATTTTAATTAATTTAATTAAGTTAATTTAAAATTAAATTTTAATTTTAATTAAATTATTAAAATGTCAAATTTTATTATAAATAGATTTAAGTCCCAAGAGAGTTCTTATTCTTTGGTTAACCCTCTATGCAATAATTGCAAAGTTCTATGAACGCATTCTGTAAATATCGTTAAAGGTCGGACGTTTATGCATCGATTAAGATGAGCTAGTTTCCTAAACGGTTTTGAAATAACATACAAATTATAATTATGTTTTAATATCTTATGTGTTAATCATATTATAGAATTTAAGAAATCTTAACTTCAAGAAATCATACTGAAAAGTTTCATCCGTATTCGAATAATTATGTTTGATAGATCTTGGATTTGACATTATTTCGAGTTCAGTTAATTATTGCAAATTATTTGAACTTCTTTGGGGTTAAGAAAATCAACCAATCAATTTGATCAAATTCAAATTTGAGTATTCAACATTGTTCAAACTCGAACTTAAAAACAAGTTTGAGTCTGACTATGATTAATTGTCATCTCTAATTATAATCCAATGATTTAATTTTTTTACAAGAGACATTATCCCTTTTTCTATCTAAACCATACCTTTTCTAATATAAAATTTACAAACAAAATTAATACAAGATCCAAATCATGTAACACGTACCAATATCTTAATTACGTATCCCAGATCGAACGTGAAAGGGGAAGAAACAAAGAAATGCTGAAAATATCTTATTTCGATTCCACAACTTCAAATGAGCTTGTTAAAGCCTAAACGAGCGTGAATCTACCATCATCTTCATAGAAACTCCTCACCAAAACGCGGTCAATGTCTTTCTCCAGTTTTTTCAAAACCTAAGCTCTTTTAACAGGTCAGAGAATCTTTATGCTTACGATTGATATGAGCAACTGCAAGAGACCTTAGCCTTTATATATAGCATTCCTATCGAGCTTCCCCATTACAGGTTCAATATGGGTCTGGTCCACACTGATTGAGTACTATTTTACACCTGGATTTTAACTCATTGATTTAGATCATTTATTGGGTCACTTTATTATCTTTATATAGATCAAATTACGTAACTTAACCAATGATTTATTTAGAAACCAAAAAAAACAATTAAATGTTGTCGAACTTTATGGAAAATATCAAAATTATCTAACATTCTCCCCTTGGATAATACTTAATTGCAATGTTGACTCTAGTTAAAAAAAATTAAAAATTCAATTAAACCACGCTATTATATTAGTCGACTAGATTTAAAAACAAAACACTTGATACAAAGATAATGAAAGCCCATCATTCCGTCCTGCAAGACTTTCGATACCGAAAAGTAGCAAATGCATGTGTCATGTGCGACATAGATCCAATACAATCACGTATACCTAATACCTCATTAACATGAATGAGAAAATGAAGTATGGTAAACTAGGATGATACCTTTATGATCTAAATTATATCATTTTCATTCGTAGGTTTCGATTTTTCTAACTTTATACTAAACCGTATATGCTAAACTATATTAGAGAAATCTTGTTAACATTAGCGAAAACTTGTTTCCTCTCACCAAATGCTAAACTGCATTAAAGAAAATCTTTATATTCTCCAACTGAATGTTAAATTGCATTAGAGAACCCTTCATGGGATTGAACACTTATATCCACCATGTAATGTCAAACTTTATAGATACCCGTATAAAAATATATGCGTCTAAATGACATAGACACAAGGTCAATCTGTATATATGCCCAACGACCTTTAAATACTTAGATTGACACAAATCTTAAGACTTTTATATGTATTATGACAACATACGATAACACATATTATTGAGAATAAATGATGATCATCTTTATCGATGAACCATCATACTATCATAATACATCAAATATACAAATGTACATGGAGCAAACATAACGATCCTCTAACTAATAGTGTCTAAGGATTGCAAAACATCCACACTATATATACTTGTCTTTCAAACACAAGTGGGCGAAGTTTTTTAATTAAAGGATCGACTTACAGTTCCTTAGTCTTTAAATGCTCCAAACTTTAATTTCACCTTTTGGTATCAACTCCTTCGTGGTCAAATAATTGACCTTTAAATGCTAAGACCCTGTGATATTCTTTGTTGTTATTAAACAACTTAGTAATAAGATTATCACAGTACAACCGAATGAGTCTAAATCAATCATAAATAACTCAAAAATCAAATTTCTGAGCTAAATTGTCTGTGTGGTAGCCCTATAGCCTACATTTTGTATGCATGGTCAAGGAAATTGCCTGTGTCTACTTAACACTCTTCCACAATATTATACCATCTGCAAACTTAAACTGTAACCTTAAGTAAACTTTTGATCATCTGGACACATAACTTAATTTGAATATGAATTCTCTACGAGGTTTAGTTTGTTGACTTTATATGCCAACATATAATCCTTAGTTTTTTTTAGTATTTAAACACTCAATAGACTATTTTCCAATGGTCTATACCTGATTAACCAGATATTGATCAAACAATCAAATAGTAAATGTAATGTCTCGCCTAGTACATAGCCAAGCATACATCAACCTATTAACCGTAATAGTATACGGATCATTCCTCTTAGCCTCTCTATTTATTTTGTTCTTTGGATACTATGCCAAAGATTATATCTCACTATGCGAGACAGACGTTATGACATGTTTATTTTTAACCGTATTAAATCTTTGTAATACATTATCAATGTATGCTCTATGTGAGAGGTCTAATGAGTGTTGAGATTTGTCCTGATAAATCTTAATACCTAGGACAGAAGATGTTATGTTTATGTCCTTCATGTTAAAGTTTTTGACCAAAACTTGCTTAACCTTATACAACATGGTCAAGTAATTTGATGTAAGCAATATATTATCCATATGCAATAATAGGAAGATAACTTTACTCCCCTGATCTTATAGTATAAGCATCTTTTAACTTTATTTTTCATGAAGCCGAAAGAGTTAATAACTTCATCAAATGGAAGGTATCAATTTTGGGAGGTTTGAAGTAAACCATATATTAATCTGCATAACGCGTAAATCATGTCAGTTCTATCAAGATCCTGAAATCCTTCAGGTTGTACCATATAAACCTCTTGATAAGGGTCTTTATTCAGAAAGGGGTCTTCATAAGTAATAATGGGACTTTGACCCATTGATTTATATCATTTTTGAACTACTTTATTATCTTTATTCGGATCAAATTACGCATCTTAACCGAAAATTTATTTATCGAAAAAATGCAATTAAGTATTGTTCAAACTTTACGAAAAATGTCAAAATTATCTAATAAATCAATCTTTATATAACCTTCCACAAATTTAATTTCACCTAATATTAGAGCTTATACACGAACAAACTTTCTTAACTTTTAGATATAATAAAAACAATTATAAGAATCTTCCTAATAATCTTTTCAATATAGCGTGAAGAATACTTGCAGGAATACAGCATAAAACTGAATACCATGCGAGTTAAAGGCGTACGTGCATTATTACAATTTCGCCTTAGTGAGAATGAACCTAAAGTGATTGAAATGGTAAAGAATCTCGATGTTTCTCTTTTTTGACCATGCAGCTCCTTGATTGATTAGGTGACTGTTACTCTTTTTGGGATCTTTCAAATCAATCGAACATTAGTGAGATGATTTAATTTAAGCCTTATATTGAGATTAAATTAATTAAATTTGATTATAATTAATAACTTATTATTATTGTTTTAAATTATTATATTAAACCAATTTCAATCTAGTATAAAAAACTGGAATCGCAGTTGACTTATTTATTTCTCTATTTCTTATTTTCTTAATGGTCGTTTTAGGATTCTCATAAATGTTAGCAGTAGTTAAACAGACTCAATTTATAAAATAGAAGTGGTAATTGTGGTAACGATATCATTAGTGAAGATGATACAAGTAAGGTGATAAAAAATGAAAAACGCTTGGATCAGATGTGAAATTAATAAAATATATCTAAATTAATCTGAGTCAAAATTAAAGAATTATAGAATAATATTATTTTGAAAATTTCAAATAAACTTGATATCGTTTGGTTCTACTTCTATTTTTTTATTGCAGTTTCAGTTTTATTTTCAATTTTATTTTTTATTTTTCTTTTAAATAAAAACAAAAACCTATTTGGTTATTAATGTTAATGTACTTATATTTTTTATCATTGATAATAATTACATATTAGATAAAACTTAAAGATAAATTATTTTTAAATAAAAAAATTTATTTAATCTCTTATATAATATTTATTAACAAATTATTAATAAAATTATGTTATTTGAATAAAATAAATAATTTATAAATTAAAATTTATTTGAAATATATTTTAATTATTAAATCAAATTTTATTTGAATATTATATATTTTAAATTTAATTATATCCATTAATATTTATTAAAATTTAATTATATATAAGTTAATTATAAAAATAAAATAAGATAAAATTACTCATAACTTTTGTTGATAATTAATTTTAATTTATTAAATATATAATCTTGAATTAAATTATTCATAATTTTAATAAATTAAATAATATATATTTAAATAATAGTAAATCATATTATTAAAAAACATAAACGGAAAAAAAACTACATTTTATAATTTTCATAATTTTTGAAAATAGGAAAAAACTAAAACTAAAAACAGAAACTAAAAACTTAAATAAACAGATTTTTTTTACCAAATTTGAAAACAAAAATAAAAAATCAAAATAAAAATGGAAACAAACACCCCCTACTATCCAACGGCATAACATGACTTCATTAGCCATGTCAATCAACAGCTCTAGGCATATCTTTATGATCTTATCTATCTAGATTCATAATAATTTTTTTATAAAAAAAATGAAGTTGAAATGAGTTTTTAAAAAAAGATTTCATATTTCTAGACATATCATATAGGATTTCATACTATTTCGATAGATAGTTATAATGGGTTGCCCGGGACTCGAACCCAGAACTAGTTGAGTAGAAAATGGATTTAAAATAGGTAAAAAAATCCCTCCTTAAGCCTTGCTTGCATGTTTCGTCGCACACGGCTTTCCCTATATATACATTTTATTAGATTCAATCTCATTTTAAAAAATGAGAGGAAATCAATGAGAGGAAATCATAGACTTAGCTATGAACTTATGTGGACATATATTTATATATGTATCCATGTGTTACAAATCCTGACAAGGAATGGAATGCAACAACATGCAAATGGGAAGGAAATCAATGTATAAACAAGAAGGGAATGAAATTAAAGACAAAAGCTCAAGGAATGAGTGTCAGTGATTGTTCCTTTTTCCAAAAGATGCATGAGTAAGCTATTAGGGGATAAAATCATCAGTAACAGTCATATTCATTTTGCTCCAAGGATGAGTTACAATCGGGGAAGAACTTGTTCATCAAAAGTATTTCTACTGTATTGTAACTGGCAAATGATTAATACCTAATTAATTACATTTAGTTTAGTACCAAAGTTAATGTGTTCTTGTGTATTGCATAACCTCCAAATCAGGATATTAATCGTCAGAAAATACAGAGAATTAAAACATGAAATCCCCATCTGTGATTTGGCTATGGAGGTTTTGGAGAGTTCTGAAAATCCTATATATATATATATATAAAGGCCTTATCCTACCCTCTTCACCTGATATTCTTGCAGTGTTACGATAATGGAAAAGAGAAAAGCTGGGACAGGTCGTCAGAAGGTAGCCATGGAAAAGATACACAAGAAGAGTAATTTACAGGTTACCTTCTGCAAACGTCGTGCAGGGCTTTTCAAGAAAGCTAGCGAGCTTTGCACACTTTGTGGAGTAGAAGTCGCTATAGTAGTTTTCTCTCCGGCAGATAAGCCTTTCGCTTTTGGCCACCCTGAGGTAGACTCCATCGTCGACAAGTTTCTTGCTCGAAACCCTCATCGCATCACTGGTTCGCACCAGCTCATTGAAGCTCATAGAAACGCTAATGTTCGTGAACTCAACATGCAATTAACGATCGTTCTTGAACAACTGGACATGGAGAGAAAGAAAGGAGTATTACTCGACCAAATAAGGGAAGCCAGTAGAAGACAATCCTGGTGGGAATCTCCTGTTGACCTACTTGGTCTTAAAGAACTTGAACAGCTCAGGGAAGCCATGGCAGAGCTCAAGAAGAGTGTAGCAGAACAAGCCAACAAAGTAATGGCTGAATCTGCTAACTCTTTCCCATTTCTTGTTAATCGCATGGCAATTGCCGGGAGTTTTGAGAACAAGTTCAATGGCGTTTCTGGCGATTATTCATCTGTTTCACGTGGGAATTACTTTGGTCATGGACAAGGGAGTTTTTGAGCTTCTTAAGAGCTTTCATGGAGGGATCATTGCAGATTAGTGCCTCACTAATCAAAACACTGCACCGCATGCTCTCAGATCTTATCAGTTTTCTTTTTAAGTAGTTCAACATTAAAGGGTTTCGGCAGTGAACGTTAACTTGATTGGTACCATTTCTTCACCTATCCCCGGCTTAATTGATGATTAAGAGGTAATTAGATTTGGTTAAACATGTTAATTAATATGAAAGGTGGTAACGGTGTTCATATAGATTTGTATTATGGAAGATATCTGCTTAATTTGTAGAAAAATTGATATCTTCAAGACTCATGTGCAAGCAATTACTAATCTCCTTCGTTTTGCTTCCACCCTTTTCCCATCAACCTTGATATATAGTAAGTTCAATTTCAGATGTACATAATTATAGTAAAAACTATCTTTTGTTTTTATAATAAAACTTAGATTTGGCTATAAGTCCATAATACTTATTTTTTTTAATCTAAGAACGACTTGAAATTAAATCGAATTGGAGCTAATAATTAAAATGATATTATTTAGATTTAAATTAAATTGAATTAATTTTCTTAAATTAGATTCCGCATCAACTTAAAATTTAGATGTCAATTTCAGATGGAGTCAATTTAATTTTTAGACGTCAATTTTTGACCTAATCGAAATATCAACCTCATTAATACTTTATGGATAAAACATAATCCAGATTTTAATTTTAATACATCAATTACAAACACTTTTAACAACCAAGAATTTGAAATCCAGCATTTTTTAATTTTAAGATTATTTTAAAAATTATGATGTAATTCTACCTAGATAATAATAACTTCTTGGCTATCGTAGTGATCAAGATTTAA
>JANVCQ010033958.1:0-10115 GCA_025531925.1 Erythroxylum plowmanianum
ATTCACTTTTGACTCATTAAAGATTCATGTCTGATTTGTTCTTTCATTGATCATTCTTAAAAATTAAACCATCTGATATGTTTAACCCAATTCAGTGAAATTTTTCTTTGAAAGAAGATTTGTTGCTACTATCATCTATACTGTTCATGTAATCTTTATCAATCAACTGTTTTCTTCATTACTTATTAGCCACTCTTAGTACTTCAAGAAGATCTATTCCAACTGCTCCTAATCTCTCAATAAGAGCAATTTCTATCATATCTTACACGATTAGTATATTCCTTATAATAAAACTCAGTGGAACAGTAAACATATTCATTTACTCTTATACTTTGGTATATACCATCAACATAATTACATCTTATCTAAAGATGTATTTATGACAATTCACTAATTAATAACCTATGCTAAAGATACCTTAACCTTATTTGATTCTGAACAACACTTCTCCTTTTGCACCTATCCTTGATCGTGGAGACTATGCCACGATCGTGCCCTTCACTTTCTTCCTCACATTAACAAACATATTAACATCAATTCTACTCCAATTTTCCAGAATTTACCTCTTCTAATGCTACATCATTTCATAATAGTTCAACTACCATATTGATTGCATTAACTCTTCTCATTTGATTATCTTCTTTTTCTTAATCTCATTCATACATAAAATCCTATCTTATATGCATTTTTAACTTTCGCCTAACTACATATCATTCATCTCATGTACAATCATTTATGTCTACTTCATTCCGTTTTTATTCTTTCCTCATTTTTATCTCATCTTCCTATTATCATTTATTTCATCTTCCACACAAACACACACACACACACACACACACAGACACACACACACACACACACACTTATATCCTCAATCAATTCAAAATTATTGATGCATAATCATTATGAAATTTTGATCTCAATTTCCCTAATATCTTCTTACGGTGGATCATAACTCTTGTCACATTAATCAAACAACCATTTTAGTTCCACATTCATCTTCTTAAGATCATAACAGATTTATGTTTTCATTACATTTTGCTTGTACAGTTTAATCTCATCATTTCTACTTATATCCCTATTTTGCTCAAACAATCCATGACAATACATTCACATCTATATCACATTCGGAGATATATCACCATAGTACAATAGTGGTGTCATATTCAATAATACATCCTCCAATCCAATTGCATTGAATCATTATTTATCATACCTAGCCATATACTATTTCCCATTTCTACTTATCCACAACTTTCATTTTCTCACATTCTGAAAGAGCATCATTCTTCTCATTAATTCTATCAGCTCAAACTTTTAACACATGCTCATGCATGTGACTCATACATAAGCGACTCAAACTAGGAATCAGTTGCTATTGTCTACTATGACATAACTAAAATGCATGTAACTTGACATATATTTCAAAAAAATGCCCATGTAAGATATTAATTCTGGGCTTTGATACCAAATTGTGGTGCCCCACTCTCGCAAGACATGTACCTAACACCTGAGTTATGTCCGAGTATGTACCCCACAAGGGCGGCATACTAGAATAGTCAAACACTTGAAACTCAATACAAAATTTTCAAATTTATCATTCCCATATGCGGAAAATAATAATCAAAGTCAGCCCACTTTTTCCCTTTTTTTTACATTTCCATTAACAAGTGTTACCAAAAATTTTCAAATCATCAGAATTTCATTAATCACTAAGGCCCATTTCAAATACAAAACACTTACAATCATAATGTCATTACATTCACATACACATTGTATAATAATTTCGGAATACATTCTTTAATACAAAAATTAATGAAAAATTATATGCAGATGCAAACTGATCCCGACCTCTATCTCTTACTTGAATGCAGTGGCTATACTCCCAATTGCCTAACAGGGTAACTCTTCTGAGCCTGAAAAATATTACAAATTTTGGGTGAGTTTTGCAAGCTTAGTGAGTTAACCATCCTCGATGGTTCACTCAAATCATATAACACCTCACATCATATATTCACATAATTCACATCACTTCATTTATCAAGTAGCATCACATATCACTTACTTCACATATCACATTCAAAGCAATTGAACAAATCATTTTGATCATTTAAAACATGTATGTCAATTACAAATGCAATGCATATGAGACTCACTTTCATTTATTACTTTGTTGTGACTAAGTGCCTTTTTTACTAGCTCATATCCCTTGTGGATACCGAGCTGTATTAGATAATGTCCCATATCCCTTAGTGGATACCGGGTACATTCACAAGTAAGCCAGAGGCTCTTATTAGACTCTAAGCTTTAAGCTCTTTTCACTGGTGACTCCAGTCACAACTGCCTTTATCTTTCATGCATTCATGTAATAGAATGCATCACATTTACATTTTTTTGACAGTTATTAGATTTCAACTTTACATTCCAAAAATATTTATCATCGGACCTTATTCCAGCACTCAACATAAAATGTTGAGTACCCTTAATTTCGGTCATATTTACATATAAGGATTTTCACATGTATCAAACTCCTCGAACATTCAATGTCCAGAATCAGAACAATCACATTTGCAATTCATAATCATTCAATCCATAATACATAAACAAAATAATCAAAAAAGTAAGACCATCTACGTCAACTCATAGTATGCTCCAGATTAGCATTATCTTCCATGATCTGGAAACGTCTGGATATAAACGTTTATCTTGCACATCAACATTACGCAATACACACATTGCACACCCATATTAATAACTTAGCACAATTATAAGTATTCATTTATACACAATTGTGTATATGGACTATGTACAATGCATGCTCGATGACAATCCCGAGTATATTATCAAATTTCATAACTTAAGAACATGCTCATTTTTAGTGTTATTTGTTCTTATAATATCAAATTCTTATTCACTTTTACTTGATACCCATTACTCATCTCCTTTGAATCACAAATAAAATAATATGAACATATTTTATTCCCATTATATTCATGCCTTTGGTAATTTGAGATCAACAATTTATTTACTAATGTTATTCTAACATTATTTGATCATATAAGATCCAAACTCTCATTTCTTCTTATAATATCTCCAAAATTTTTGACTTTTAGGTCAATTTTTCATGAACATTTTGACAAGGAAAATGGAGTAATTTGGAAACAATTCCTTCTAGAAAGTTGTTCTCATATTTCTTAAGTTTATAATGACACCAAGATTATACAATTTGATTCAGTATTCCGAAAATTACACTCCAAATATTTCAGATTACTCTTAAACTAAAACAGTATTCTATACTCAACTTCAATTCAGATGGAACTCTAGAGACAGAATTAAAATTAGATTTCTTCAGCAAAATTTGTATCCTTATGTCTCTATTTTACTTTAAAATTACACTCCAAATATTTTAGATTACTCTTAAACTAAAACAGTATTCTATACTCAACTTCAATTCAGATGGAACTCTAGAGACAGAATAAAATTAGATTTCTTCAGCAAAATTTGTATCCTTATGTCTCTATTTTACTTTAAATTAGGAATCATTCTATTTGGATAACTACAGAATAGGTTATGGCTAAAATATCAAATCATGTTTAGTGAAATACTCCAGACAAGAAATTCCAGAACTCCATCAATTTTGTCACAAATTCATCAATCAATCCCCTCAAATGATTTCAGATGGCTATAATTTTTGGTGAAATGAAGAATAATGTGTTACGAGTCTGTTGGTTCAAAAATCAAGTCATTTAGTGGTCGGAAGAGGAAGTTATGGCCAAAAGAATAAGGGGTGTTCAAAACTGTCCACTTTCACTGCACCTTCACTATACACGATTGTGCAATTCCAATTGATCCTCCATTCTTGTGATTGTGCTTATGGACGATTTTGTAACCCTGTCATGACCCATTAGAGTCACGATCGTGCTTGTGGATGATCATGCACGACCTTTATTTCCAACTTCTTCCAGCTCTTCCCAAAACAAACTATTGAGTCACTTTTACACGGTTATTTTAATAAGGAAAATGAAGGATTTAGGCAAAATATTCTTCTTAACAATTGTTATTTTATGTCTTATGCTTCTAATGAAACTACTTTCATGCAATTTGGATAAGTATTATGCAAGTTATACTAAACAAACTACAAACTATTCCCAAACCACAATAGAATCCAAAAACTTGAATTCAACCCAAAATTTGAAACTCTTAGAGACAGAATTCACAATCAATTCTTTCATGAAAAATATAGCCATATTTATCTAGTTTAATATAAACTAAAATTCATCCCATTTGGATATCTACAGATGAAGATATGGATAAATACAGATGTATGATCAATGAAAACACTATATCTGCACATTTTCCAGCACCCTTCATCATCATTTTCATCTTAGTTCATCTCTTTTGCTTAGTCTATCTCTTATAACGTATTTCCTCAATATTTCATTCATTCCTAATCCCATTTCAGTTCAATTCCAATCACAAACAAATCATAATCCATGTTTGACCATAATACCAAATAAAGAACCCGTCATATATGCATATTCACCATATTTTTTGCACTCTTCTCATTTATATTTTTATTGGTCTTTCAAACTCAAAGATCACTTCAATACTATCTTATAGCATATTGAGCATCAAATACATAAACACAACACATCAATATTTTCATCTTATATTCACGATATTCATGCAAAATGCCCATTATTTTCATGATCATGTAATGTCAAATAAATCACCAAATTTATTTCATATTCATACTACCCATAGGGATTAGCACAATACTTACCCATAAGGATTAGCACAATACTTACTTGCTAAAACTCCAAATTCTTCAAAACACTATGAAGCCCTAATTTCTCATGCAACCCACATACATCATCTTGAAGGTAGATTGGGTTAGGTTTTCTTGTGGCAAGAGAAAGAGACAACAAAATGGGAGTAATAAAAGATAGTTGAAAGCAAAGGGTAACTTTGGTGAAAGTTCGGTGAGAAATCCGTGAAGAAGTTTCAAGAAGAAAGCCAAGAAGAAGATATTTTAAGACAAGAACAAACAATAACTTGGTCTTTCAAGTTTAAAAGAAATGTGGCTTCAAGACTTGACTTGATAAGTGACACTTGTCACTTGTCCATTTGTCAAATTCCTAAGGCTTTAAACTAGTTTCTCTTATCAAACTAGTCCAATCATCTCCAAATTTTACTCCAATTTTCTCTACATTTTCAATATCATTTTCTCATAAATTCTAAAGTCATATATAAAATTCTTCAATATCATTTGACTCTTATTTCTATTTCCATTTATCAATTGACTTGCCACTTAGCGTTTTTCCTAATCCGGAAATACCTTAAAATTTTGGAAAATTCACATATTTTACCAATAATTCTAAGTCAATAAATACACTCTCCAAATCAATTTTTCAACATAAATAAATCACAAATCTTAATAATCACATTTACAATTCAATTATACCCGAAAAATTTCAATGAATGAATGCATAGTTCATTGTAATGTGTGCAATAATCAGATTCACTTATGTGTATGCTAACATTATGCATGAGCATGAATTGCATTTTCCTAATCTCTCATTGATATTTTCTCAATTACTGAAATCTAAAGTTCTAACTCTTAGTATGGAAACAGGATGTTACATAAAGAGATACAATCTCTAACACATCCGTATCCTAGATCATATTCTGCACTATTTCTCCAATTTGATTTTTGACCAAGATATAAGGCCACTTTTCCTACTATTTCTTCAATGACATGGTATACGATCTCTTATAAACATATGCTTATAGTCTTATCTTTAATATAATTTTTTGAGAAAAATACGATCTTGCACATGGTTATATGCTAAGGTGTGTCTAACCCTCTTTTTAATTTTCTTTATTTTGAAAAGGACACAGGTGCAATATGCTTATGTTTGAGACCATGTCTAGCCAAGATTGTAATTTCTCCTTGATTTTCTTTAGAAACTCTTTACATCTTGATCAAACTCATCCCTTAAATAACATCTTCCAATTACCTAAAACATAAGATAAAATGTTTAAATCGAGGGTAATTTAGAGATGAAAACAAATATGTACATTATGGAAGTTGGGAACAAATTTAAGGCAAAGAATAATGCAAAAAGTGAGGATAATCTTTCCTCTTTAGCTTTTCCCCCGTGCCTTTGTTGTGACCCTCCTTATTATTGCTGTTGGTTAATGGTCAAGAGCTATACTCTTCTCCTATGGTCCTAGACTAGCTTTTTCCAATTTTGAAAAAGTAAGAGGCCATGGATCCATGATCGTTAGGCCAGCTTTTTTTTGCCCTAAATCTCACCAAAGGTTACCATGCTTCCGATAGCCCTTTTGAACTAAAGCCAGAGCTATAACTACCTCGAAACACTTCTCTTTACATTAAAGAGCTTCTAAACTAGTGTGTTATATAACCCTTTCTTCTGGCTTCTTAGTAGCCTCGAGAAACAAGCCTATTTAACACTAAGGATCAGATAAACACTTTTATACCAGGTGTAGGAAATCTAAAGAGGTCATAGAATTAAGTTATGGAGGATCATTCACCTCAGGAGAAACTTAGGTTCTTGCCAAGCAAAGTTAATAGAGACTCCCTTATTGTTCACCCCGTCGGGATGTTCTAAAAGTTGGAGCCCTCGGGTGGAACATTACATTGGTGAGATATTTTATAAATAAAAGGCTTCCTTTCCTTTTAATTAGGAGATGAGCTAAAGCTACCTAAGGCAAGCTTGGCCTTGAGACTTTTTTAAAGGATGGGTTTTTTTCTTCTTTAGGTTCACATGTTGAGCAAGAATGAATAAAGTATTGGAAATGGATCCTTAGTATATCCAAAGCAAGCCAATCTTACTCTAGAAGTGGAAACTAGGAATGATTTTAAACATAAACAACAAGAAGAGAATTCTCCTATGGGTGAACTTCCATAACATCCCCTTTGAAAATTGGTTTATAACTAGTTTGAGTCACTTAACTAACTTTGAGAAAACATAGGTGTTTAGGTGCAAATACAATAGGAATTAGAACGATTGGATATATTAAGATCCATTTTAGAGGTGGGGATTGAGAGGAAAACACCATATTCACTCAATATAAAGAGGCTTACTAAAGATGGAGTGTTGATGGATTTGAAAATAAAATTATCATATCAATGGAAGCCTCCGACTTCTAAGGAGATAGTGAAGGGAAAGGATAAGCAAGTATAGTAGCCAACAGGTAGATCTATAATTATTGATGTTGATCTTTAAGAGAAGAATTCCAAAAAGGAAAAAAAGGGAGTCCTCAAAGACACTTCAGGGTAATAAATATAACTTAAAAGGAAACATAAGTGTGATTGAAGATCATTCAAAGGAGCTTAGTATAAACGGTGGTGATGAATCAACTTTTTAATTCTACAAATGAGGAATACAAACACTGGGATATTCTAGAGAATACTAATAAAAGAAAATGAACAAAACTTATCTGCTCTTAAATGGAGGGATAATAAAGTGAGCTTAGATCTTAATAGTCTTAATGTAGAACCTATACTGAAGGTGGGAAGAATGGTAGTGAAATGTATAAGGATAATTTTTTGTGGATATTACTAGGAAGAAACCTAGAAGTAAAGCTAAAAAGAAAATGCCCAAGGCCTAGATTCTTCTCCATAATTATTGTGTGGAATGTTAAACATATGAATTGCCCCAACATGGTAGGAATCTTGGAGATTAGATTAAAAACTAATAAGCTCAACAATTGAAATTGGATATTTGGTAAAGAATGAAACCTTGTCTCTAGCCCATTACAATTGTAGAATTATAATAATGTATGACTTTGGCAAAATTATAATCCAGCAGTCTATAATGTTTAACTAATTCTAAAGGAGTAACTTCTAGAAGGACCAGATTTCTTTGATTTCCTCAATTTAAAGCTTATGGATTATTGTTAGGGACTTTAATAGCACTTTATTGGCTTAAGAGGCTAAAGGTGATAAAATTGAACAAAAGAAATGCGAATGGAGAGATTGGGAACTATTTTAGTGTAGCTGCTCTTACTAATCAGGGGTATAATGGGGATTTCTTCATGAAGCAACAAACAAGGTGATAGTTGGCTAAATAGAAAGAAATTAGATAGAGCTATTATTAATAATCATTGTTTTGAGAAGTATATAGTATATGGAATTGATCAATTACTCTAAATCCCTAGAGTATCCATTATTCATTAATGTAACAAAGGACTAGAATCAATTGGTTAAAACATGGGGAAAATAACACTAAGTTCTTTTACAATGTTGTCTTAAGCAGATATAACATAAATAAGATATGCTTTTTGAAGAATAGTTGAAAGGATGATATTTATAACTAGGAGGATCTCAAAGAATTGGCCCTCTCATATTTTAAGGGCACATTAGGGAGTTCTGACAACAAGTAAGGTGTTGTGGAATATTTGAAGGAAGTAATCTCAAATCCTCTTTCACAATAATAAAAGGAGAAAATCATTAAACCTTTCAGTCCCATGGATATTAAATAAGCTATGTTTGATATAAAAGTTGACAAAGCTCTAGGCTCCGATGGGATGAATGCCTTTTTCTTTCAGCATACTTGGAACCTTACATATTAAATGGTAACCACTTCCATCTTAGAATTCTTCAAGAGTGGTAAGTTGTTTAAAGAGCGAAACAAAACCTTAGTTTGTCTCATTCCTAAGGTTCCAAATGCCATCTCTTTAAGTGAATTTAGACATATTTCTTATTCAAATGTACTATAGAAGATTATTTCTACGTAGATTTCTTAAAGTTTAAAGAAAGTACTAAAACTAGTTATTTACCCAACATAAAGAGCATTCATTAAAATGAGGAGTATAAGGGATAACCTGTTAATAGCTCAAGAACTTTTTATAAGTTACAAGGGCATGAAATTGTTGAAAAGTTGCTTAATTGACTAATTAGAGGTTTGTATTGGATACATTAAAAGCTTTTAGGTTCCTAAGTTTGTATCTTGGATTAAACAATGTATCACTTCTATTTACTATGTAATTCTAATAAATAGTAACTTACCATAACATTTCATGGCGCAAATAGCCTGAGATAAGTGGACCCATCATCCCATCATTTGTTCATATTATGTATTGAAATGTTGACAAGAATGCTTTCTAAAGGAATTAAGGAGAGTGGTAACTTTACCTATCATTACAAATGCAAGAGGCTAAAACTATTTCATCTCACATTTGCTAATAATATTTTATTGCTGATTGGTGTTAATCTTAGTTCTATTTAGCTCATTAAAAATTCCTTGCACTTTTTATCAGTTATTGGGGCTCTCCATAAATCTAGACAAGATATCCTTGTATGTCTCTTTTGATTCTCTTGATTAGGCTAATATTTCTTCCTAAACATTTGGCCTTATTGTCCATAATTTTCCTTTCAAGTATTTAGGAATTCCTATATGTAGTAAAAGAACAACGTATAATGATAGCCTACCTTTCTTTTATTCAATAAACAAAATAGATAATTTGACCAATAGGTTTCTTTCATAAGCAGGTAGGCTCCAACTTATTTTAGTTGTGTTAGAGAAATTACATATTCATTAATGTAGTCATTTGTTCTTATGACTCAACTTAATTAAAGAAATAGAAAAGATATTGAGAAAATTCTCATGGTCGAGTAGCTTAATTAAAGTCACTAAAAAAAATTCAAATAAAGATATGTTTACCTAACTAAGGAGAAAAGATGATTGGTTATAAAATTTATAAGATTGATCAACAAGATGTTAACGGCCACAAAAATTTGGAAGTTATTTATAGACTTTGAATCCATATAGGTTAAATGGATGCATTCCTACATAATTAACAATAAGACCTTCTTGAGTATAAAGGAAGATCCTAGTAACCTAGTTATTAAATCAGTTGCTCAAAATGAGGTCACTATAATTCAAAGGTGAAAATTAAAATAGGCACTGAGAGGAAATCTTGGTTCTAGTTTGATAACTGGAATAACTTAGGACCTCTTTATAAAATGCAAGGTGTATACAATCTCAATCTCCTTTTCCCACAATCAGCTAAAGTTGCAAAAATCTTTATAGAGGGGGAATTGCATTATAGATTCAAGGGCTTCAATTATGTTTTGAATTAAAATC